>APFE031672798.1:199001-278232 GCA_000404065.3 Pinus taeda | reverse complement strand
AGGGGTGTCCTTTTTCGTAAAGTTGTGTCTCTTGAGCCCGAAAAAGTATAAAACAATGCTCGAAAGAACCGCCCGACCATTACGATCGAGGAGTACTTTTCATTATTAGTGATTTCGACCTGAAAAAGTAAAAAAGCGACCAAAATCATGTCGTTTCGTAACCATTAACGAGCCTGAAACGACAAAGGCCCAACGATCTTTTCGTCTTTACACGGTCAGAAAAGAGCTTAAAGGCGACTGCCTCTTATTTATGTTTAATGAGTCAAGAGGAATAACTCGACAATCTTTTCATCTTTAAACAGTTAGAAAAGAGCTGGAAGCAGACCTCCATTTTTATTCTCTTTAACGAGTCAAAAAGGAAAAATACTCGGCAATCTTTTCATATTGTACGAGTCAGAAAAGAGCTTAAAGGTGACTCATCCTAGAGGAACGAGTGGTATAAAGGGTAGAAACTGGTTCCGGTAATGGTGGAACTGCTCAAAACATGTAATGGTCAAGAGGCTGGCTAACAAAACCACTCTTAACTGCGGTCTCTCAGGAAAGGAAAACAAGAAAGTGAAAGCACATGATCAGCCAAACAGATGGTGGCAATGGGATGAAACAACCAAGGCTCATCTAACAGAATTGAGCAGATAAAAATGGCAATCACGAGATGTACATCGGGTATGGGTTCATTTTTACACAAGCTTGAACCATGGAGAACTCTGCTTGGATTTGGTTTCATGTTTACACAAGCTTGAAACGAAAAACTATGCTTGTTATAAGTTCGCATGCCCCCAGCATAATGACGCAAAACGAGGTACTTGCCTCCCAAGCTTCATTGCATTCAACAAAGTGGATGGAATGAAGGTTCACTTTCAAGATCTTGGAAAGACTTGACTTGTATTTTATGAGATCTTAATCAAGACTTGATTTGGAAAGGGAGTTGTTTCATTTTTTAATGAGGTTGACACAGTAAAAGAATTATCCTCATAACCCTTGTTTCATTTTTTAACGAGCTTGACACAAGATCAGGAATTATGCTCGGACCAGACCCAGTTTCATTTTTTAAGGAGCTTGACATAGGAAAGTGAACTATGCTCCGACCAGCCCTAGTTTCATTTTTTAAGGAGCTTGACATAGGAAAGCGAACTATGCTCCACCCAGACCTAGTTTCATTGTTGAAGGAGCCTGACATAAGAAAGTGAACTATGCTCCGAATGGACTTCATCATACTGAACAGGAAGTCGTTTCTTCCAAGAGTGTCACTCCCGGTGGAAGGACAACATCTTGGAATTCAGGACCCAATGCCCCCAGGACACTATGCATGACAGCATCATCACTGGATACAGGCACAGGATAAGTAGCCACGTAGTTGACCTGCGGTGAGGAAGATACAACTGGTGGATAAAAACCAGAAGGGGATGACAACTGCGCAGGAGGCACCGGGGGACTAAAGAATGATAATTGATCAATATTCACAATCCTTTCGTCATGTCGAAAGCAAACCACACGGAGAAGCAAAGAGACAAGGCCCCCCATAGCATAAACATAGTCATGGCCAAGGAGAAGACTAAAATCTAAAGCACCTTGGGTAACCAGTATGTCAATACAGAAGGTTTTGCCTCCCAAAGTAATAGGGAACTTTGGAAGGATCCCTAATGGTTGACTGGTTCCTCCATCAAATGCCATTAGATTCTGTGTGACTGGCACAAGCTGGGGGGAGCCCAAAGGTTTCCAAGTAGTAGAAGGCATAACACTGACAGATGCACCCTCATCCAAGACAGTGCCAGGTACTGCCTTATCATAGGCATGTACTATAATATGGAAAGGCACATGGGATGGAAGGCAGAAGGCAGTCAAATGACTG
Source organism: Pinus taeda (assembly GCA_000404065.3). Classification (NCBI taxonomy): domain Eukaryota; kingdom Viridiplantae; phylum Streptophyta; class Pinopsida; order Pinales; family Pinaceae; genus Pinus; species Pinus taeda. The sequence goes on along the minus strand of APFE031672798.1, from coordinate 276,383 downwards.
CATTCGAAGGAAATGACTGAACTACCTAGTGGGGGAATCGTATGATTGCCCCTCTGCTCTAAAGGAACCGAAGAAAGACTCTCGGGATCAGTTGGGATAGGAGAGTCATTTTCAGATGTAGGAGAATCTGACGAGACGAGAAGAACATGAGCATGACACTCTTCTGAAACAGAGTGATCGACAGGTGGTAAAACCGAATCGACACTCTTTCCGACCAATGGTTGGTTTGGAACAGGCTTAGCATAGCCAGGTTCAGAAAAAGGAGGATGGACAAGAGAATAATCTAAGTCAATCTCGTTGTCGACAGGGGGAGGGTCTGAAGAGAGCCTCTGATAACCAATGGGGAGCTAGGGTGTAGAAGTTGTAAGACCTTCCAAAACAGTGGAAGCTTTATCCATGAGTGGACAAAGATGAAGGAGATGGCCGCCTTCACATAGCTTATACGGGAATCGAATCTTCTCGTTCTTACCATTACCAGCTGCTAGAGTAGCATCACCATGAGCTTCAGAGGACGATGAGGGATGAGCTGGATCATGAGACCATACTTCTAAGATCTTAGGAAGGCCAGGACAATCACGAAGAAGATGGTATCCCTTGCACAATTTACAAGGAAACTTGACCTTCCGCGGAGGAGCAGAAGGTGTTCCGACCTGAGCTATACTCAGGGCAGTAGCTGCACTTTTAGCCTCTCGCTTAGGTGACTTCTTCTTCTTCATCTTCTTCTTCTTCTTCTTATCCACCTGGTTACTTGAATCTGGACTTTCACCAGGCGAAGTAGAAGATGAGGATGCAGAAACAGGTGAAGAAGGGGAGAGGTCCACCTTGGAATCAACATGATGTTGTTTGGGTGGTGGAACGGATTAACCAGTAATTGAGACACTAGGGACCATGAAGGTTGAGAACAACCAAATAGGTAACCCAACAGTTAACCCAGGAAGGGACAACGTTGCCATGTAAGGAGCACCAACATTCCCAAAAGGAGGAAAATGACCAGGATTCCTGTCAGAGGGGATTCTGGGGTTGGTGAACTCTGGAAAAGTTGCCATCAAAACTGAAAATCACACACGGGGCTGAAAAAGAGCCAAGACACACAATCAAATGGCCAACAAATAAAATCTAACAGGGCATGTGATCGCGGACGAATAAATTTTAAGACACAAGGACATAACTTGACCTTTTCATCTTTAGAAAATCGAGAAAAGGACCAAAAGATGACTCTACTTGCCTTCGAATGTTTAATGAGCCTGAAGTGACAAGTGCTGAGATGAGCCTTTTCTTTTAGGGAGTCCGAAAAGGATCAAAAGTGACTACTCTGGAGAACTAGGCAAAAGGTTTACCAGACAATCCGTAAAACTACATATTACCTTGGCAATCGTATGAAAACCAAGACTTCTGTACGGCAGTCAATCTTCCTGAATGCTGTTTCGGTGTGTTACGAGTCGTAAGGTGGCAGATCGACGAATTCCCTATGGATAAAGGATGATAGACTAGTGGGGTCTCCCATATACTCCACGGTACGTGGGACAAAATCCGTACTAGACCACTATGAGATCCAAAGGAGGAATCACCAACCCTTGAGGTGGAAAACAAAATGACTAGGCTTTAACGCCCGGAGCACGTCTCTAGCCTAGACCTCTAACAGTGTGCGTTAATGTTCCAATGCAATTGTAGATTCATTCACATTCATTTTAAAGTTGATCCTTGGAATATGTTTCAGTTTTCCCCCAGGCCTTATCGTATGTAATGTCCAAAATTTCCTAAATGCAAACTATATGCCCACATATAAATCATTTCTTTGATGAATGCTAACTAACAGTAGGAGAGAGTTTCATTCACTTCCCAACAATGCAAAAATTGATTCAACTAAGAGAAAATAACCAAATTCTCTACTCACTAATCCATCAAGCAAAACTAATGCAAATAATTCCAAAATAGTTTTTATTTTTAATTTTTGTGTGTTTAAAACAAGCATAAAAATATGTAAATTCAAATCAAAGAAAACTGATCTAAATCTACGATTGATTTTTCAGAATGTAAACTATGCAATCGTAATCTATGAACAATTCACTTGAAAAGTATGCAAATGTAATCTATGCACATTTTTCATTCATATTCTAAAAATGAGAATTCTAATTATGAAAGTGTGATCTATGCAAGAGAATTCTCATACACAAGATGATTCTAATGTAATCTAAGAACCAATCAAGTGCAAATCAAGAAAATTGGGTGAGAGTTCCAAAGATCAAAAAATAAAAACACTCAAAGGCGATTAAGAATTTCTCAAAAAAGAGACTCAAAACCAGTCAAATAAGACTCCAACACACTCAAGCAGTCGAGAAAATGTATCCAAAAACAAAGACCAAGCTTAGAAGGCTTAAAACCAAGCAAACTTTAACAAATCCTAGGCCTGGCACGACTGTCAGGCTTAAACTAGCACCTTTTAAGGATTGGCGCGTGTTGTATATTAACAACTAGCGCTAATTGGCATGACTGTAATGCTAAAAAAGTGTGCCATTCAAGTCTGCTATGAAAAAATAAAAAAGAAGCAATCCAAGACTAGGCCAATGATAACCAGGTAAACCAAGAGGCAAGAAACAACAAAAGGACTCAACCTAGAAGGCTGACCAAGTAGGTAAAAATCAAGAAACAACCAAAAAGGCAAGACAAGCTCCCCAGCGGAGTCACCAAATTGTTGTGAAGGTAAATCCCCTCTACGGACAGAGGCGATCCCTACTAGCCCAGACTGGGTCTAGCAACAATCATACAATGCTACCACGCAAGTTCCTAATTACAAATTAAAGACTAATGATGAGGGCCTACCTGGATTCCAACGCTAGTACTTGAAGAAGAGTTGATGCTCTCGTTCCTTTGCTCCGACAGATCACAATCCCCACGATCTCCGTGAATGGACACCTACACATACAAAGAACGACACAAACACAAGCATACAATCCGGCAAATGCAACTATATATCAGTTAGAAAGGATATAAATCATCATCATTACAAAGAACAATAAGAGTGGAACCATAACAATAGTCATTTATTAATGATAAACAAAGAAGAATACAACCATAGTTCTGATGTCAAATCTTCCTTTGGCTGGGTAGTCAGCAGCACATGACTTGCAAAGCTTTGTTGGGAATAGGAACAAGATTCTCTCTCCTTGGTTATTAGACAATAATCTCCTTACTTAGATTTGGCGTTATGGGAATGAAGAAGGCTCTTGCAGCATGAAGCTCTTGGAAACTTGACAATTCTAAATCTCTGGAACTCTGGAACTCTGGAACTAGCTTGCCAAGGAAAATGGACAAGATTTTATAGATGGAGGAGGGGGAGTTGGGATCATCCACAATAATCATGGGATTGGCTTTATCATCAAAGAAGCTTCCATGAGAGGTGGCAAACCACCTCCTTTCTATGGAAACCCGTAGCCAAACCACCCAACTCAAGATAGATTCAGTCCAGGAATTTGTTAGGATGAATCTTCTGCCGTTTGTTTGTTAAAAAACACCGCTGATTATGGTTGGCGCGAGTGCGACTCTGTGACAGAGCACCAACTGGCGCGTCCTCTTTGGAGGATTTCCCCCATTGGTGCGAGGGATGTATTATGGAACCGCACCAATGGAAAAAGGGCTATTTTTAGGGGTTTTAAGCAGGAGATGTCTTCAGGGCAAATGAAGTTCATGTTCAGGGGAATGCAATGCAAGTGTTTGCAGGTCATGTCACTTCTCATAGGTCCCGGAATGAGTCCTCTAAGATGCGGGAGAGGGGTAACAGGGACGGTGACAAATTACTATGTAACACCATTGTCCCCATTCCTTGTAATAAACACCCTTTTTAAGTTGGATTTTCCATGTTGCATGAGTGAGCGAGTTAGTTGCACTTAATTGGTTGAGAGTGTTCAAGACTATTGACCCATCCTTAGCTTATAAAGCCTCATCTCTCATGCATTGACAACAAATTTTTAACTATAACACATTTAAGAGAAAAGATGAAGAATATTGCATACTTGTACCTACCTAATGCTTGCTAAAGAGGCATGCATGCTGATGTTGAGTTGATGATCGATCCATGGTTCTCTGGAGGTGCTAATTTCCTTTTTTTTTTCTTGTGCACATGTCTTCACATGATGTAGTTGACTGATGGAACCTTTATTGCTTGCAAGTATCTCACCATTTTTCGATTTGTTCTTTTTATTGGACGGATTATTTGTTGGTGTACCCATTCTCACTTCATAAATGGCTTCATGATGCTCAAGGTGGCTAGATCTTGTTGGACACATAATCCTCAATGGGTTAGTGTGGAAGCCGAATGGACAAAAGGAGTCCAATAGACCTTGGGATGTGAAACCCAACAGTCAAACTATGTACTGTAAATGTATATCATATGTTAATAAAAAATGTATTCTCATGTTTATATTTCATATTGTTCTCGCTTCCCATGTGTGTTTAACATGGTATTAGAGCAGGCGTATTCCTGCCCTGCATAATTAATTTGAGCCATTTGTTTTATGGCCTCTCTATGCAGTTTATTTCTGCCATAAAATTCATGAATATTTTCTCATGAATATTTATTCAGCTAAATTTTAGCGGCACCCTGTTAATAGTGCTGCTGGTCTCTGCTCCTCCATATATAATTAGCTGCTCCTGGTACTTCATGCGCTACCTCCTGAGAATTTTCTGCCTGAAATCCACTGCTTGCTGACTGACATCTCTGATCCCTGTCTGCCATATTCCTTTTATATGGACCTGCATTCTATCTACTGTACCTGCACTCTCATTCTCTGCCATATTCCTTACCTGCGCTCTCAGAAAAGGAATAATTACATTGCGCATTAGTTCCTGTCTTCCAAGGGAAGGGTTATCCTCACGAGGAGATATTAAATCTGCCAAAGCAAATATATGCCAATTGTTGGGTTATGGGTACCCATATCTATTTGAAAATATGGTTATCACAACTTGCATATCCACTTTAAATCGTAATTGAATTTCATGTGTTGAGTTTTGCGCGCCATATTAAATACCTCTATATTGGAGTCATTTTTCACCATTGAATCCCTGCTTTGAATGAAGAGCAGTTGAATAATGAAACAGTGTGTTAAATGAAGTGTAATTTCTGCTTCAAACAATCTCTAGTATCACTGTGTACATTGAGTTTTTGAAGGCAGTGCATTGCAATGAAGCCTTGAAGTCAAGTCTCGATCTGTGTGTTGAATAATCTCCTAGTTTGTGTTGTTTATATGTTTGTTAATATACAACACAATTTTAATGAGCCTGGAGGAAGACATGGAATGCATTTAAGAATGGAGCCTTCCATGGAGGTCGAGCATTCCTAAAGATAGAAGAACGATTCCATGAAGATTAGACATGACAGGATTTTCCTGAATTAAAGTTGGTCGATTATCACTGTTATGGTGTGATTCCAAGGAGGAAAGAGGGTTGAATCCTATCACTCCCAAGTCTGGACTAGTGTTGGACATTTTTTAGGCTGAGTTACATTGAAGTTGGAATGAGTTTGATCTTTGTTTGAAGGTTGTATATCACCTTGTAGAGGCTCAATTTTGGATCTTATGTTAACTGTGTGGAGTTCTAGGCCAATGCCAGTGAACTAGAAGGAGCTACGAATAATTTGTTGTGTTTATAACAGTTGATTGCATCCTTTGTTGATTGTTGGTTGGATATATCATCACATTTGGAAGTCTAGTCTAAAATTTGGGCCTAATATATGCTATTGGGTAGAATATTTCTCAAACTGAAGCTGGAAAACCCCTCCAAGTATGTTATCTCATATGTATATGCAATCTTTGTTAGTTGCCATCTAAATACCAGGAGGAAGGACCACTCCTTGTGCACCAGTCTACAGTTCTCCTCAGCCAATTTTGCATGCTCCTCCTCCAGCACTCACTTAATGTGAAATATCTCGAATATGAAACATAAGCATTGAATGTCCTATGGTCTTTATGTGCATTCGCTTACTTTTGTTCGAGTATTGGGTTCCTACGTTGGTTTGAAAAATGGTCGAAGGGAAAATAGTTGGTGTTGTATTAAATTGATGCTGGAACGTGTCTTTGAAATCATGTTTTCAATGCAACGCGGAAGAATTGAAAGAAAATGTGTTGATTTGGTCTCCATTCACTGAGGAAGGTTACATCATATTTCCTTATTCCTACTCTAATGCCATTATTCTGCATTTTTCCTGGTGAATTTGCTAATTTAAGAGGCATAAAGTATCTGGAGGACCAACAATAGCACTCAGGCAAGGTTCAAACCCTATTGTCGACTCCATAATCTAGACTTGAAAACCTGAGCACGTGCATCCCTTGGTACATTGAGAATTTAGAGGGTCGAAAGCACTCAAAGGTGCGTTGGTGATGGGTAGAGACAAGGTTTGATACAAACATACTTAAGCTAATTTTGATGCAGTAAATATTCATTGTTGGCCATTTAGAAAACATTGCTTGTTCTTTATTTGATCAGTCATGGGGATTTCTAGTTTGGTACGAAAGTAGAAGGTGTGTGAATCTTCAGCAGTTTGTTTGTCTCCTAACTTGGATATATCTGAAGAAGTGTTGGTGTAGGTACTTCAAATAATTATTTTATTAATTTTGATACTTGCATTTGAAAGGAAGATAATCCACAAGGGTATTTCCTTTTGATAGCCATCATTTCTGCTTTGATAGTGATTATGCTGGGGTTTTTTGGGAATGACAGAGTTCAATGTTCATAAGAATTGGGGATTGTTTATATTCTTTAAAGTTGCAGCAATTTGGCATTATTTAGGAGTTCAGTGGAAATCGTTTCAAGCCAAGACTATCCTTTGTAGATCGAATTGGTGTATTTTCTTAAAGGTTGTTCATATCAGAGATTGTTATGGAACTAGATTGAAGTTGTTGCCAGGACAAGTTCCCTTGGATTCAAGGTTGGTACAGGAAAATATCTTTTTGAGGCCTAAATTGCTTATAGCTTTGTTGGTAGTTAAATTCTCAGGTGAATTGAAGAAAATTCATTTTTGAATGAGGAGTCTGTTTTCCGGATATCACCATTCTTTGTGTGTTGAATCTATTGCAAGCTGATTGATTTGAAGTTCTTGCCATAAGTTTATATGAAAGAGCAATTGGTGTCCATCTTTTCCTCATTGTTTTACTATTTTTTGAGGTTAAAGATGGCTCCAATTGGTGCAATATTAGAGTTATTGGACAATCTAATACTCTCTACTATGGATAATACAATCAAAATTAGCAAGGATTTTCTCACTGATATTCATAGTTGTTTACAAGATGTACATGAAAAGATTGACTTTTTACAACTTGAATCTCAGCTTCAGCAGGAAGAATTAAAACAGAGGAATCATCATTCTAGACATGTTTCTGTTCAGAACATTGAGACTGCAACCCATCAGAAGCAAGTCAATAAAGCATATTTAGTATCCAATAAAGCAGCAGTTGTACATGTTGATGCAGAAACTCAGTCAGACCTTCCCAAGCCCATCATCAGACCTTGGGAAGAGCTTGTCCACAACAAGCACAAAACTGGTCTTGGATATGACAAGGACCTGTCCTTTCATATTCCAGACTACTCCAAGCCCATTCAGTTTCAGAGTGCTAGATTTATTCATGACTATTCACCTGATCCTCATGACAGTTCACCTCCAGCTATTCCAGATTCTACTCCTCTTCCACCGCAACAACAACAACAACAGATTGTGAAATGCCAACACTGTGATCGAGTTGGCCATTTGAAATATCATTTTTTTGATCTTCATCCATGTAAGCACTGTCATAAAACCAGCCATTCTTCACACAGATGCTTCAGAAACAAACGTCCTGCAAGAACAAAGATTCATATTGGATGGATCTCTTCTTAGCAGTGGGCATCAACAACCAAAAAGATATTCCAAACACATGTCAGAACTTGCTCCAGAGTATTGAAAAGTCTTGCAGTTGAGTTTACTCCATCATCTCACCTTGTATCTGACAGGGGGGGAAATGATGGTCATCTACAAGCTTCAAAGCCACATCAAGCGAGCCTGAGCCACAACCTGCCACACCAGTTTCAGAGTTGTAGCCAGAGACAAAGACGCCCCTGAGCATGCCATTAGTTGGTAATCTGGGACACTTCCTCTAGCAGAAGACTTCAGCTTCGTGCCAGCTTCGAAAGAATTCCAGGAACAAAATTGAGAACACTTCCTCTAGCAGAAGACTTCAGCTTCTTGCCAGTTTTGGAAGAGTTCCAGGAATTGCATTAAGAATTCTAGAGTTGTTGGTCATCCTTAAACCATCACAGGTTGAGACTTCCCTTTTCAGGTTGAAGTTCTCCCCTGTATGCGGGGTGAGACCTCCCTTTCATGGTTGAAGGTTTCCCTCTTCAAAACAATAGGAGCACTTCCTCTAGCAGAAAACTTCAGTTTCTTGCCAGTTTTGGAAGAGTTCCGGGAACTGCACTAAGCGTTCCAGTGTTGGTGGTCATCCTTAAACCACCGCCCTTTATACCAACATTTCAGAGAGCACATTCAGCCTAGTGCTACCATGCATTTTTGCACATTTTTATTACAGCTATCTTCTTGGACTCATACATAACCCTTCGGATTAAGGGGGGGAATGTTGGACAGCTAATCCTCAATGGGTTAGTGTGGAAGCCAAATGGACAAAAGGAGTCCAAGAGACCCTGGGATGTGAAACCCAACGGTCAAACTATGTACTATAAATGTATATCATATGTTAATAAAAAATGTATTCTCATCTTTATCTTTCAAATTTTTCTGGCTGCCCATGTGTGTTTAACAGATCTTTTACTCTGTGGGTGGAACAAAATGATTCTAGGATTTTTATGTGACTATATAGGCTACTACAAGATGAATTCACTTAATTCTTCTTTGAGACCTTATATTGCATGTGGAGTTGAGGTCAAGAAAAAAAGGTGCAAGGACAAAACTAAAATCATTAGGAGGGGGTGTAGGTGGTGGAAAAATTGAAAGCATAGTTTTTTCTGTGTTTTTTATGTATGACGGAGTGGAATTTGAAGATGAATTTTGGCTAGATGGAGTTTATGGTTGTAGGTGTTGAAGGCTAATTTATCGAAAATTTTGCATTGGAATTTGTAGAAATCACTTGAGCATGTTACCATCATCCATGTTCATATCCACATGAAATATCTCAGCTAATGGATGCATGGCTTTTGAGATATGGTAATAACAATTTATGCTCTCTGTGTTTTGGCCTCTTGTAGCAAAACAGAACCCTCTTGTAGCTTTTTAGAACAGCGAGGAAAATGAATGGGAAAGGCTTGGAAATGATGGGTGGATGTTGGAAGTGGATGATGGTGATGGATTGACATGGCCTTGGTCCTGTTGGAGCATCTGAGCAAGGGAGGAGAAAGCCCAAGTTTGACTTCCTTTGACTAGATTTTTGACCGACTTTTTCTTTCGGTGCTAACTTGTTTTTGTTGCTTGCAAATGTTGGAGAGAACCTGCATTCATCAGAGGGAGATACATGGAGCGAAGAAAAAAAGCATTTTTTTTATTTTTTCTCTTTTCTTAGACCTACTAGCTACGTCAATGAGGTTTTGAACTAGCATGTCTTCCTAGGCACCTCAAAGGAGGTTTTCACCTAGGATATTTTATTTTCCTCTTTTTTTTCTCTTTTTTCCTCATGGAGCTTTTCAATTAGTGAGCCAATCTCAAGTGCCTCAAAGAAGGTTTTCACCTGAGATTTTATTTTTCCTCTTATTATTGCATTTTTTTATTTCTTTTTTCTATCCTACTCTACTTTAAAAAACAAAATTTATTTCAAGTATAGGAATACTTCCAACAGAGCCATGTCTCAGAAGATATGATTTGACATGTACCTGAATATGAGAGACAAACTACTTTGATTGAGATCAGATCAGACATTGTTGAAGAAGGTGTTAATGCAACTTAATTATTTCCTGGAACCATATTTCAATATAGTTGTGATTCCCCTGGTCCATTTGCACATTTGGATCTCTTTTTGTGTCCTCTTCTATCATGACATTCAAATATTCATCTTTTTTTTATTGTACTCTTAAACACATAGAGGATTTGATGGTAAACATGAGGGAACTTTCTCAATCTTTGATTCTAATGTTTGTTCTTCATCAAGTGCAACCCATGATTCTTTGGTCTTCTCATTTGAATCTTCTTTTTCTGAATGTTGTCCTTCAATTACATCAAGAGAATATCATTTTTGTAATACTCTTCCTAAGTTAAGATGAATACCATTTAGATCAAGAGGAGATGTTTGGAATTGTTGTACTTCAACATTGTAAGTGAGTTGAGCTACTTTCTTGTGTGGGTTTGGAAATGGTGTACAAGTAGTTGAATGGGAGTGGATCTTTGAGATGGATGTGGTTAGCATTGTGGTTGTGGTGGAGGTATATTGTAGGGATAGCATGGGGTTGGGTATGAAGGATATTGTGGAAAATATTGAGGATATTGTGGATTTATCCCATAAGTCTTTTTCCAACCTTGTTGCTAATATTGGCCTTAGGGTTAATATGGCCAAGGTTTTCAAGGAGAGGGTGTGTTCCAATTACTTTGAGATGGATGTGCATAACCATGAAATTGTGAATTAGGTTCTTGTATCATATGAGGTTGACTAGGTTTCTATGGTCTTCTTTGAGTTACATAACATAGTTGCTTTGGTGATTGACTTGACTTGCTCCATTTTACTCTTGGTAAATTTCCTTCAACCACAGTAATGATGGGAATTATTTAATAACATGTGGTTCTTCATGGACAACACAAATATCAACATCTTATTTTTCTCATCTTGCATTCCTAACATTTCTACTTGTTCACTTAGATTCCTAAGAATTTCTATTTTAAAATTATCAAGAAAATTTCCAAGTTCACTTGACTTACCAATATTGATGTTGATTTACTTACTCTTGCCCTTCCTCTTGATATGCGCTTGCATGTTTCACAAATTTCCTCAAATGATAATTGGTATACATCACCTCTACTCATGAGATCAAGGAGATCAATCCATTCATCCCTAATTGTTCTAAGTAAGAGAGTTCTTAGTGTGTCAAATCCTAAATGATGTAATTTTGCCTTGTTAACATTATATGTGAACCTCTCTATTAGATACTCAAGGCTCTCATCTTCTTTTTGAGTGATTCTAAATATTTATTATTTAACATAATGATCTTTGTGTTTTTCTAGAAATATCTTTTGCATATCATTACACAATCTTATTGAATTAGTCCCTAAACTCATGAACCATTTAAGAGTTCTATCCTTCAATGTTTCCAGAAACAATCTTAATTTTTGTGTATTTATTAAGTATCCATAAGATCTACAAAGGATTTCAAATTCAGATAGAAATGTTTCCTGATCCTCTGACCTCATATCATGGAAATTTGGAAGGAAAGATGGAGGGATGTTCTTCATATGAACACTAATATTAGTATCTTGAATGGGAAATCCAAGAGGGTCTTCCTCACTGTCATCATCTCCATCCATTTCTTCTAACTTCTCTACCACCGATTCTTCTTTTACCTAAAAAAGTGGATGATGATGATTTCTTACTGCACCAGATGATAAAATGGGGGGGTTTGGTGTTGGAAAAAAAAACAAATGTAAATTACATTGCAATGTAATTTTATGTTTTTGAAATGAAAGATTCCTAATGCGATTTTTTGTGTTTTTGCAGAAAGTAAAAGAAATGAATCAAATAGGGAAGAGAAAAATGTATACTTTAACACATTTGTGGAAACGATGCCAAAAAGTGATGAGCCTCAGTATTGCAACAAGAATTTTTCAATTCCCAAGGCTACTAGCTTAAATTATCAACCTGAGGTTCACATAAACTTAAGGGGTGTCGACACTATATGTGCAGCACACAATGTGTCCTTCTTTTTTTAATCTTATGTGAAGGAGTGAATGTCATGAAATAAAATCTTAAACTAATTGCAGAAATGGAAATTTTACTCTATTTGCAAGAAATGGAAATGTTACTTGCTCAAATGTAAACACTATTCCTAATTGCAAGAAGGTGAAGGCTATGCTATTTGCAGGAATGAAAAGTACTTGTATAGTTGCATAATCTAAACCTTGTGCTACTTGAAACAATGTGAATAATTAGTCTAATTGCAAAATGTGAAAATTTTCCTTGAAAAGAAACTATTCATATGTAAGAACAACAAATTGTAACTGAAATCCTAAGAGCATGCATTCAAGGAAATAGGCCTAATCTACTTTGTAAAAAGGAAAGTCCTAAGTGGATTTTATTCTTCCCTAATCATGGATTTAGAGCATAGGGGTCATTATTCAATCCTAAGAGATAAAAAAAGAATTTTGGATCAAATTCTGGTGAAGTTTACACGTGCTACAAGAATGCTACATGAGGTGCTATAAGAGGCCTTGTTTTGCTATAGGAGGCCCTGTTTTGCTACAAGAGGAGATAAATTGCTGAATTCCTAGGTAAATAATATGAAAATGGGATGAGGATTTTTTATTTATTAATTAGGATGTCTTATGATGCCATTCCAAGTGGAATCACTACAAAATGCCCCTACTAACATGTGCTAAAAAAGAGCGGAGGATTACTAGTCTAAAATCTGGAAATTCAAGAACTAGTGAGCTACTTAACCTACCAAATGCCTAACTTAATCAAGTGAAAAATTTATGGGGTAATCTTTTTTATTAACTTGAATGTTTTTTATGACCCAATATAAGTGGAATAAACTCAATTGAAGTTCATTAACATGTTCTAAAAAATAGTAGAAAATTACTACTATTTTGCTACAAGGGACTTCCAGAAATTCTAGATTCGTGAAATGGTAACCAAATCCAAGTAGCTCAATGATGAACATGACCTTTTAAAGTTGTTATATGGATGAATCATTTTTGAGACTACGTAAATAGCCTGAAAAACAACTCACTTCAATCATTTAACCAATGTAACTTACAACAAAAGAAGTATGAATAGTAAATGCAAAAATAAGAGACGCAAGTGAAAAGGACATTCAAAGGACATAAATAAATTATGAAAGATGGATTTGAGGCTCCTAGGATGGACAAGCCTAATGAAAATCATATTCCTAGAAGGAAACCAAGCTTTAGAAGATAAAAATGGCACCAAACTTCTTTATTTGAATCAATCCAAGTACATCCCTTCTAGAAATGAAAGTGGAGTTGCTAAAGAACAAGTTTTCTCCACAAGAAGACTATGAAATACATGCCCCTGGAGGAAAATTTCAATTGGTACTTATAAATATTGATGAGGAATCATTCTAGTTGAAAGGAGGAAGCTTTGCCCTCCAAAATCCCTGAAATAGTGGATATGGTTCCCAACACTAAGAATATTCATTAAATGACAAGGAACACATCTCTAAATTGTGTCCATCAATGGAACCTATAATTTGTCAATAATTTCATGATATTTTGTTCATTTTTTATCCAATCTTGATCTATCCTATAGTAGGTATCAAGTCCATATATTATCTCCTCCAAACCATCATAATCTGCCCAATATTCTCACAATATTCTACCAAAATAAATAATATTAGGCACAAATATGGAATTATCTCTAAACCTTCCTAATGAACATATTAAAGTTAAACATATATCATCTAATGAAAAAGAGAGAGGTTTAATGTGTTGAAGTATGGTCATATGGGTCTTATTTTATGTCTAATTTAGAGGCCCATTAGAGGTCTCAATGGATTTTATCACAGGTTTGCCTAAGTCTGAAGGAAAGAGTGTCCTTATGGTGGTAGTTGATAGACTTACCAAATATCCAAACTTTTTTAATTATATCATCTTTTTAAATATAGTATAATTTCTACTGCATTTATGGAAACAATTCAAAAGCTACCTGGAAACCCAAAGATTATTGTAAGTGACAGAGATCATATTTTCACTGGAAATATTTGGACGGAATTATTTTCCTGTCTTGGTAATCAACTAGCTAATAACTCATCTTATCATCCTCAATCTGACGAACAAACTGAGATAGTGAAAAAATGTTTGGAAGGGTATGTTTGTTGCTTTGTATTGGATAAACAAACACAATCTGTCAAGTGGTTACCTCTAGTTGAATAGTGATATAACACTTCCTTCTATACTACAACAAAAATGACCCCAGTTATGGCACTTTATGGATATCATCCACAATCCATCACATCATATCATATTTAAGAGAAAATTCTAAGGTTCAAGCAGTGGAAGATCACATCCAACATCAACAACAAGTTATCCAAACCTTAAAGGATAACCTCACTTCGGTGCATAATCGAATGAAACAACAAGTAGATCAGCATTATAGTGAAAGAAGTTTTGGTGTAGGCGACTAGGTATTTTTACGGCCACAACCATAAAAAAAGTGTCCCTCAACCATGCTAAGAAGGATAATAAATTATCACCCAAGTACTATGGCACTTACAAGGTGTTGCAAAAGAATGGTCCTATGGCATACAAATTGGAGTTGTCTACATCTTCCCAAATACACCTAGTTTTCCATGTTTCATGCTTAAAGAAGGTTATCAGTGACAAGATCCGAGTTCAAATAGTGTTTCTAGAACTTGATGAAGAAGAGAAAATCATATTTTAGCTGATACAATCATAGAAACAAGGATCTAACAGCTACGAAATTGATTAATTTCAAAATATCTCATTAAGTGGAAAAACTTACCCACTGAAGATTCCACATGGGAAGATGAGAACTTATATAGAAACATTCGGAACTTCTCAAGCATTGAGGACAACACTTTTTGAAGGATAGGGGCATGTTAGGTCCCTATAATAATAGTTTATTCCCATTATTGCTATTAGTGTAGCCCCCTATTGTTATTGTTGTGCCTATGTATCCCCCATGGTGTTATTGATGTGCCCCATAGAAGCCCACTATTATTATTATTGTTCCCTTACATTATTATTGGTATGTAGGCTCTGATTATATTATGACCCCTTAGACTCCTATATATACCAAGGAGGTCTTATCATTTGAATCATCCAAGAATTGTTCATTTATGTAATTTAAAGGAGGTTTCCCCCTCGAAGAGGATATTTTTTAAGTTGTTGATCTATGTTTTATGTGAGCTAGTTGCATAATAGAGTGTGGACATGACAACATTCATGTCATAAACATGGTCTCTCCCTAGGAGAAAATTGAAATCCAAGGGGCCTAGGACTACCATAACATCAATATATGTGGTTTTTCCTTCCAAATTAATAGGAAGTTGAGGAAGGATCCATAAATATTGAATGGTTATTTTGATAAAATCTAATAGATTTTGAGTAACGAACACAAGTCAAGGATAACCCAAATCTTTCCAAGTAGCTGAGAATAGAATGCTAACAAGACTTCACCATTATTTGGAATGGAATATAAGAAGGGATACAAGGTTTCGTCAATTTATTCCAACCAAAGGTAATGACCCAATTACTTGGAGGGGGTTCCATGCCAATGAGAGAAATTCCCCCTTATTCGACAAGATCTGAAGAAAAAAGAAGTTGAGCAGTATGAACCTCGTTGTCTACAGGAAAAGAGCAATCAACTAAAGGTGGAATCGATTCAACTATTTTCTCAGCTAATGGTTGGTTGGGAATGGACTCATGGGATTCACATATAGAGATAGTGGGATTGATTTAATATGGATCTGAATCAATCACTTCATCAACTAGTAGAGGATTGAGAAAAATCTTTCGATATCTAGTTGGAAGTTGTTGCTGAGAAACAGTAAGACTTTCCAACAATTTGGATGCTTCATCCATGTAAGGGAAAAGGTGAATTTGATGATTCCACTTACATAACCTATAGGGAAAATTAACTTTATCCTTTTTCCCAGGAACCTTATTATATCTAGTTGATGGTTTGTCACCAACATGATCTCTAGAGGTTGATGACAAAGGCTTATGTGAGCCTATGGACCAAACTTCTAATGCATGTGGAATACCAGGGAAATATCTTAGAAGGTGTTCACTCTTCAAAATATTGCAAGCGAATTTAATTTTACGGGGCTTGTTAGAAGGTTTCTTGACATTGGATGCATTCATAGAAATGGTTTCTTGGTTGCCTCCTTGCTTATTTTGCTTCTTCTTCTTCTTCCCTTTCTTCTTCTTCTTAGCCTCCTAGTTACTAGCATCAATAATTTCACTAGGTGAGGAAGAAGAAGGCGAAGGGTCAACTTGAGGATCAACATGAAGTTGATGTTGTTCAGCTAAAAAAATTGGTTGGGAAGCAGTTTGGAGATTCAAAACCAAGGAGATTGAAAATAACCAAATTGGTAAACCTATGTTAAATTTAGAAAGGTAAAATGCAGCCATAGAAAGAGAACCAATATTTCCAAAAGATGGAATAGGAATAGGATTATGGTAGACTTTGTAACATTCGCCATCAGACTTAACCTAAGTTCTACTAAGGAGTATAAAATGAGTTAATTAATTGATTTTGAAAAGTAAAAACACAAATAAAAATAAAGAGGGGTAACCAGGCATATAAATATTACCAAGTCACTATGAATTACAATATACAATTAAGTACATGTAGGAAATCTCCCTGAATCATGTTTTTGGTGTATCACAGTTAACAATGAGGTCAACTCAATTACCTATGGTGGGTTGCGACCTAGTGGGGACTTCTAAAATATACCTAGAGGTATTTGGAATCACAGTCTGTATTAGTTCAATCTAGTGAATAACCGTTCGATACAGGTGTTTTGATATACTCTAATGTATGTGGAGTGTTGTCCTATATACCAAAAGGTATGTGGAAGAATGTTATGATATACTCCAATGTACATGGAAAACCAAAAACCATCCCCAGGATGTAACGGTAACAAATAACAATAGCTCATACATTTAACAATGCCATAATACATCTTCTAACCTACACCACTAAATGTATCATTAGTGTTCCAAATTCTACTTAGGTTAATTTATAAATTTTAAATTTGATCATGATTTAAGTTTCAATTTTAAGGCTCGTAGCAAATTCACCTAAACACTTACAATGGAACTAGATGATAAAATAACTCTTTTTCTTTCAATGAAGACATATCTAAACAAGGGAATAAGTGGCAAACAATGATGCAGGAAACAAAAAATTTCAACAAGATCTTCAACTTTCATTATTCCAATTCACAAATGCAAAGCCCCAATGCATGAAGAAACAACATTTTATTTTATTTTCCATTTCAATTTTCAATGCAAAGAAAAATGAAATCTGACTAGATTTATTGAAACAAAAGCATTCACACAGATTAGAACTATAACATGAAAGTATTCTCAACAAATCAATAATCAAGCCAAAGGATAAAAAACCCTAATTGACAAGAAGAAACCAAAAGAACCAAATTATTATAAAAAAATGTAAACACACTTAAATGTAAGAAATTTGTTGGCTTTACGAAGGAATTGCATAGATCAAAGACATGGGAAATCACTGCAAACAAAAACAACTTAGAGCAAGGTAAGAGAAATGCATTTTTTTTGCATTCTACAAGATCATCACATGAAATATACAACAACTAGTGTGAATCATCGCACTTACAAGGAAGGGAATGTGTGTTGGGTCTCTTTGTCTTAGAACAAAGAGTGTGATCAGCCAAATTGGCATAAAACACATAAAACTAAACCTAACCAAGCTTAATATTATACTTTCCTAGGCCAAATAATTGTCTCAACAAGCAAAAACAAGTCAGCTTCAGGGGTCCTAAATACTAGACAAAGGAAACCACTAAAGAACATCACTTTCCCCAGTATGGTTGCTAACATGTCCGAAGGGTAACTGCGATGATCTCAAAAATTCTAAAAGTGGAACCTACAACACATTTAAAACAAGAAAGAGAAACCAAACATACAAATAGCATATACAAGCTAATCTAAACAATAATCCAAGGATTGATTGTTATACATGAGGCTAAATGAGATACAATGTATAGGAAAACAAGGCACTTTTGTATTAATAGAAAGTAGGAGAAGAGTATAATCGTTATATAGGCCTTGACCTTGTTGACCTATCCCAACTATCTTGTCCTTCTTTTTCACAATAGAAATCCTTCAATCATACGTCAAGAATATGTACAGGTTAAGGACATATAAGAACAAACCAGTAGCATAAGGGCATAACTAAGAATCTCCAAAAACCAACACAGCCCCAATAGCAGGAAATGCATTTATAGGAGAAGTGAAGAGGTTGTAGATACATCAAATTAGGGTAATATTCAATTTAGAAGGGGATGATCTCCATGGGATAAGAGATAAGAGCTCACTTTTAGGAATTTGAGGACATCCTTAATAGAGGATCAAAACTTCCATGATAGAAGCCTTTAGAAGTGGAAGCTTCAAAATTATTTTTAATTTTTGTTCATTTCAAGGGCCATTACACTTGCAGTAAGGGAAACCTGCACTAGCGACCACATTTCACTTTTATGAAACATGTGTCATCACATTATCTAAACTAAGAGAGTGTGATGGGGAACCAAATTAGGCTTTTAGCTAATATAATGAATCATTCTTGTAACTTTTGGAAAGGGGATGTGTTTGCCTTTGTAGGGGATGATTGCAAGTTGTGAGTGGATGATGATTGATCCAGTTTCAAGGTAATTTAGTTGAATACAACAAAAAATCCTATAACAGTATTGTCATTGTGACAATACCCTCCTAAATTTTACTTACTCTTGAATTTTGGAGCCTACTCTAGATCTTGCGATCGGTCATTTCATGGTCACTTCTTGAGCAGTCAAAGTCACTTTCTCACACATTCTCAGTTCACAAAATATTTATGGGAGAATTATTTTATGCAAGATTGAACAACATATCACATTCCATCAAGATAGTTCTTGTGCAATTTTCAACCCATGTCGACAATGTATGTGCACTATCATTGACAGTCCCTCACTTTTGGTTGCATTTGTACTTCTATTTTGGTGAGTTTTTCAAACAACCACTTTTGTGCACCTTCGCTTTCACGAGTGTTGTTTTCACACTTTAGACTATATATTTCACTTGATTTCACTTTAATTTGTTTCATATTCATGTTATGTTTGCTCTGGTAAGTGTCACCTTCACCATCGTTTGCATATTGCAAGTGCCATTCACATTTTTCCTACTCATATAGAAAATGTTGGCTTTTAGCATGTTAAGCATCACACATTGTATAATACCTAGTTATGGTGTTTTTCAAGGGGTGATATTTGAGATAGTGAGTTTTTATTACCATGTAAAAATGTGTCGCACTCATTTCCAAAGTTTCAAGAACTGTCGCACAAGTGTCATCATGATTGTTGTAAAGTGTATCTTTAGTCTCGCACTTGGCGTAAGTTGTCGCAATGAGGGAAGTATGTTGTTCACGTGTTCTAGCTGATCTATGTTTTGTATTCAAGAATTATAAGCGTGTGATCACAATCAAGTTGTGTTATTGTTTATATCAACTTCATTTATTCCACACTTAGTTAAATCTGGAAAACTTCCTGACCATGCAACCTAGCCACACCAAGCCTTCCTGAACTACACATTGCATAGTCTTAACCCCGAAGTAGCAACCCTGCCTCTTGGAACTATGAAATGTGAAGTTCCTGCCTCCAAAAACCGCACACTGCACAGTCTCAGTGCTCAAACCTAGCCCCTAAGCTCCAAAACTACACAAGCCTTCCCTCTAGCCAAGCCTGAACTACACATTGTGCAGTCTCAATCCTCAATCCCAGCTCTTAAAATGCACAATTATACAATCACATGGCCTCCCTTTCCTTCAAATAATGTGCAGTGGGAAACTTCAGTCATCAAGCCCTCAGCCTAACTCCTTGATCTCAACAACTACACAATATTCAAGCCCAGTCTAGCCTGAACTACACATTGTGTAGTCTCAAGGCTCAGATCTAGCCCTTGATTACTTGAGTTGCACAATTGCATTGTCACTTTTCCTCTCCCTCAGCATACCACTCAATTTCATCTCAATTAATGTATCATCATGGTGCATCTTATACTAGGGTTTTATCATAATGATGTCACTTTGTCGTGAGTGAATTGTCGATGCGGGTACTCTAACATACTATGATAAGATGATGAAGAAGGATATGGAGAAGGAGAACATGTTAGAAGACGCCTTTATGGCTGAAGATGAAATTTGATTGATCAGGTGAAATAAAAGGGCCATTAGTTTTCGACCATATCTCAAGACTTGATAACACATAAGACTCCTCATCTTTAGGCCACGTGGAAGAGGAAAAGTAATCATTCTCAAGAAGACATACAACAAGAAGTAGCAAGAATGGCTTGACATTTCCTTGTCATCATGAATTCCATGTCATCAGTGTCATGTCATGTCATGTCATGAGTCGTCATATACCCCATAATTTTGTGGATTATGTAAATTCTTATTCAAAAATGTATTATAAAGTGGAACTCCAAAGGACATGTACATAATGTGAAGAGTCATGTAAAAGTCAAAAAGTCATAGGGAAATCAAACAACCATGAGGGTAGTCAAAGAGTCACAAGGGAGGTGAAGGATCACCCCATTGGTATATATATACACCCTCATTGTATAAGAAAAGGACTTTTCACCTTGGCTTCTCCCACAAGGAATCAGAGAGACAAGCTAGTTATTTTGGGGAGCAAATAGTGGCTTCAAAGCTCCACTATTGGAGATAGTGGTGTTCATTGTATACATGTGTCTTGGGAATTTTACTTAATACTTGACGCCTAATGGCCAACATGTTTTCATGTATGGATTTGAATATTTGTCATATTATTTTGTGAATATTTATGATTCATGTTTACTTTCATCTATACTAAATTAGTTGAACTATTTCGGTTATCTTAGTGCTTATCTAATTGAAAATATGTTGTAATGGTTGTAAAAAATGTTGCATCTATGTGGACTCTTCTGCTTGATGTTACAAATTTTTTTTTTCACTTTTGTGCACCTCTACTAGGGTGGTACTATTACCTCTCTTTTAGAGGCTCGTGTTTCCTCCCTTTGCAGTAGAAGAACCTTGATACACCTACAACCAAGCATTCACCAGGCACACATGCTTGCTTTTTTCTAAGGCACATATGAGCTTCTCTCTCTTGCTAACAGCTTAAGCCAAGGAAGATATATAAGATTATATGTCAATAGGGTTGATAATCTAAATGGGGCTCCTATTCCAAATGGTGTGAGGTCTAATTGGGACTTCACATTAGGGAGAACCCTTTGGTTGGAAAATTTCCAGCACCATCAACAAATGGCGCTAGAAGGAGGGCCATATTACATGTTGTGTCTGTTAAGTCTTTTCTGAATCACTTATCTTAAATGGATCATCCTAAAATCATACTCCCATGGTGTTTTTCTAACCTGTCGCCTAATAAACTTTTAATCCCCAATGATCCTCTTTAGCACTTGTCTCAATTGAAGTTTGATGGTGAGGATGGAACATCCATAACCAAGCACATTTCTAATTTTCTTAAATTTTGTGAATATTACGAAATCAATGATGAAGATTTTTCTTGTGTGGCTTTCTTCCTCACCCTTGAAGGTCATGTTAATCAATGGTGTCATACCTTACCATATGCTTCCATTCATTCTTTTCATAATCTCCTCAAGGATCTTTATTGAGCTTTCGGTACGTATGATTACTGAGATGTTTATAAAAGAATCAATAAGCTAAGAATGGAGCCTAATGAATCAATTGAGGATTTATATGATTGATTCCTTCACCTTTGTTAAGAATTTACTAGAGAATACATAGATTGGGATTAATTTAAGCACAAGTTTCAACATTTTATTCATATCTCTTTGCACGATGAACCTAAACCCCATGATTTCTCTACTCTTGTAAATCATGAGACACCTTTAATTTCAGAGGAGGAATTTACTACTTTTGTTCCTTTTCCATTTCCGATGAGGGTGCCTTCGTGTGGTGATAATAAATTTGGGAAATCTTCACATTAGATTCCTAATCCATCTTCTCATCCTCCTTCCATTTTTCATGATTCAAATTCAATAGAGGAAACCCCATAATGGCTCATGAAACCTATGGTGAAAACATTTTTTTCCATTCCTCAAGATGATATTAACACTCATAACTCTAGTCTTGAATATGATTTGGATTTTTGTTATCCTCTATCATCTATTTTCTGTGACTCTTTGTACCATGATCTGCTTGATCAATCTTCTTCACCAGCTAGTTTTTCACACTCTCTTGATTTTCAAGTCATTGAACCAAATTGTGATCAAGTTCAAGGTAGTCACATTACACAAGTAGAGGAATAGGAAGGTGAATATTCTTTCAATATTCCTTCTCTTTTTCAAAATGCTCCGTGTGAAGATGGAGTTTCCTCATTCTTGGCTTATATTGAATCGAGTAGGCTTGGTAGTCAATCAAATTTGATCACTCTGTATAATGAATCTCAAATCTTGGGCAGCAATCATTCTGATGAGGATGACTTCGTCAATATATATGATGATGGATGCCCAAGTGCACCAACTGACTTTCTAGTTCCTCAAGAATATTTTAATTTGGAAGATATAGATTTAGAATCCGAGCTGGTCAAATGAGATGTTCTTACTAGAACCTCCTCTTCATCTCACTATCCCTTGTTCTCTACTGTTTCCAATGCATCTACTTCCAATGGAGACACTCCGTGCCCTTCAAGTTCTTCATCTGATGAGTTAACTTCTCAATTGGAACAAGGCAGTGAGGATATCCATGATGCAATAGAACAAAATAAAATCATTGAGGATCATTTCCATCCCTCAACATCTATTTTTTTTTCATAAAGACAATTCTTCAAATCATCTTGCTCGGGAAATTTCCCTGATTCGTTCATCTTCAGATTTTCAATGAGAAGAATATTTTGACTTGAGTAATCTAGTTGTTGAAGTTGTAAAATCTGATCAAAGCAGTGACAGATATGGCTACCATCCAGTTAGTAGTGGTATTATTGAAATCAATGGTATTAGCTATCCTCACACTGTGAAAATTATAGTTCAATCTTCAAAATTCAATTTTACAATCCTTGAATGTTCCAGGACGTGTCAGGAGTTGAGGCACTTCAACTTCCATTGATGGTTATGTCAGGATCTTGAAACTCTAGTAAGGTACCCAAACTAAGTCAATTCTTGTTTCTCTCGGGAAACATTTCTCTTTGTATGATTTCATTGGGTGTAAATTCCTTCTTGAAATATGTTTATTATTGCGGATGTTGTCTTTCAAGATTTCAATATTTTATTTCTGATAAAATTCATGAATCTTAATTAGTTGATTGATCTCCATGAAAATATCTTGTATCAAACTCAGGTTTGAAATGTGTATTTCTCATACAGTCATGGAACTATGAAGTTAATCATTTCAAAAATCATCTTTGGCCAAAGCAATCATGTCTATCAAATTCATTTCAGAATAGTGAGCTCCTGGTTTTTCTTATGAATGTTACATGATTAATCTATTTATGTGTCGCACCTGAAGTCCTCCTGAGTGCTAGTGAATGCATAAGTTATTGTGCAAATCAAAATCTTCTTCATTCACTATGTCTTGACTAGTCTCATGTGTTTGTTGTGTTGGCATTCCTTTTAAATTATTTTGATGATTAGGATGCTTGTATAGTTTGTCACTAGTTATAAGAAAATGGTTCGTCACATTTGACACATGAGAAATTTTTTTTTTGGTTCAGAGAATTCACGTAAATGTTCAAATTAGTTTATCTTTGTTAGCTACTAACTAGGAATCTCATTATTTAATTATCCCATCTAATCATGATAACTTTCATTCAATTTATCGTTTTCTCATCAGCAAATCTGATGAAAGTTGTCCTACATTATTTGATCATTATTGTTTAACATCTCACTATTCAAGTACTTGTCAAGAAGTTTAGCCACTTTAGCCTTCATTGATGGTTATGTCAGGTCCTCACTATTTTTAAAATCCATCTAAATATGATCCTCTTTATCACTTGTCTCAATTGAATTTTGATGGTGAGGATGGAACATCCATAACCACGCACATTTCTAATTTTCTTAAATTTTATGAATATTACAAAATCAATGATGAATATTTTGCTTGTGTGGCTTTCATCCTCACCCTTGAAGATCATGCTAATCAATGGTGTCATACCTTACCATATGCTTCCATCCATTCTTTTCATCATTTCCTCAAGGATCTTTATCAAGCGTTCGGTACATATGATTACCGAGATGTTTTATAAAGAATCAATAAGCTAAGAACGAAGCCTAATGAATCAATTGAGGATTTACCTCATCGATTCCTTCACCTTTGTTATGAATTTACTAGATAAGGCACAGGCTAGGATTTCTTTAAGCACAAGTTTCAACATTTTATTCATATCTCTTTGCACGATGAACCTAAACCCCTTGATTTCTCTACTCTTGTAAATCATGAGACACCTTAAATTTCATAGGAGGAATTTACTACTCCTTTTGTTCCTTTTCCTCCTCCTTTTCAATTTTCGATGAGGGTACCTTCATGTGCTGATAATAAAATTGGGAAATCTACACATCATATTCCTAATCCATCTTCTCATCCTCCTTCCATTTTTCATGATTCAAATTCAATAGAGGAAATCCCATAGTGGATCATGAAGCCTATGCTGAAAACAAATTTTTCCATTCCTCAAGATGGTATTAATGCTCATAAATCTAGCCTTCAATATGATTTTAATTTTTGTTATCCTCTATCATCTACGTTCTGTGACTCTTTGTACCGTGATCTGCTTGATCAATCTTCTCCACCAGCTAGTTTTCCACGCTCTCTTGATTTTCAAGTCGCTAGTCCAATTGTGATCGACTTCAAGGTAATCACATTACACAAGTAAAGGAGTAGGAAGGTGAATATTATTTCAATATTTCTTCTCTTTTTCAAAACCCTCCATGTGAAGATGGTGTTTCCTCATTCTTGGCTTATATTGAATCTGGTAAGCTTGGTAGTCAATCAAATGTGATCACTTTGCATAATCAATCTCAAGTCTTAGGCAATAATCATTCTGATGAGGATGTCTATGTCGATATATATGAGGATGGATGCCAAAGTGCACCAACTGAATTTCCAATTCCTCAAGAAGATTTTAATTTGGAAGATTTAGATTTAGAATCTGATCTGGTCAAAGGAGATGTTCTTATTGGAACCTCCTCTTCATATCATTATCTCTTGTGCCCTACTGTTTTTTATGCATCTACTTCTGATAGAGACACTCCATTCCCTTCAAGTTCTTTGTATGATCAGTTAACTTCTCAATTGAAACAAGGTAGTGAGCATATACATGATGAAATAGAACAAAATAAAATCATTGAGTATCATTTCCATCACTCAACATCTATTTTTTTTTGCATAAAGACAATTCTTCAAATCATCTTGCTTGGGAAGTTTCCATGGTTCATTCATCTTCGAATTTGCGATGAGAAGAATATTTTGATTTGAGTAATCTAGTTGCTAAAGTTGTAAAATTTGATCAAAGTAGTGACAGAGATGGCTACCATCCAGTTTGTAGTGATATTATTGAAATCAATAGTATTAGCTATCCTCACACCATGCGCAATATAGTTCAATCTTCAAAACGTGATTTTACAATCCTTGAAAGTTCCATGATGTGTCAATGATTTGAGGCACTTCAAATGCCATTGATGGTTATGTCAGAATCTTGCAACTCTAATATGTTTCCTGAACTAAGTCAGATCTGGTTTCTCTCGTGAAATATTTCTCTTTGCATGATTTCACTGGGTGTAAATTCCTTCTTGAAAGATGTTTAGTATTGTGGATGTTATCTTTCGAGCTTTCAAGATTTTATTTCTGATCAAATTCATGAATCTTATTTAGTTGATTCATCTCCATGTAAATCTCTTGTATCAAATTCAGGTTTGGAATGTACATTTCTCATAGAATCATGGAACTATGTAGTTAATCATTTCAAAAATCATCTTTGGCCAAAGCAATCATGTTTATCAAATTCATTTTAGAATAGTGAGCTCTTTGTTTTTCTTTCGAATGTTATATGGTTAATCTATTTATGTGTCGCACCTGAAATCCTCTTGAGTGCTAGTGAATGTGTGAGTTATTGTGTGAATAAAATTCTTCTTCATTCGCTATATCTTGACTGGTATCATGTGTTTTTTGTGTTGGCATTCCTTTTAAATTCTTTTTATGATTATGATATGTGTACAGTTTGTCACCAATTACAAGAGAATGCTTTGTCACATTTGACAATGAGAAAGTTGGTTCTATGGTTCAAAGAATTCGCATATATGTTCAAATTAGTTTATCTTTGCTAACTACTAACTGTGAATCTCATGATTTAATTAGCCAATCTAATCATGACGACTTTCATTCAATTTACCATTTTCTCATTAGAAAATCTGATGAAATTTGTACTACATTCTTTGATCCTTATGTTTTAACATATCACTATTCAGGTACTTGTCAAGAAGTTGAGGCACTTTAGCCTTTGCTGATGGTTATGTCAGGTCTTTACTATTTTTAAAATCCCTCTAAATATGATGAAATTTATTTCCCCTCAAAATATTATCATCTTGATATTGTGCCTTTAATTGAAAATTCACCTCTTCAAGGATTTCAAGGTTTTCAAGAGGACTGTTTCTAATTTCATGATCCAATTGCCATATGGTTGGAAAAAGCTTACTTGGCAAGCTCCATCGCAAATAATAGGTTTTAGCCTTTTCTCATATTTTCTAAGGAGTGTAGTGGAGATGAAGATAACTTTGCAAGAAGCCCTTGAGGTTTGTCTTCTTACAGTTTGCAGAAAAAAGGTAAGAGTGTGAAATTGTTAGAAGTAGTAGTTATGACATATATATTTGGTTGTAGGAAAGACCTTCAATTTGTTGTGCAGAATATTCAAGCTCTTATATTTTCTATTTCACGTTATTTTCTTCCAGTTTTGATCAATCATATCTTTTTGATTTCAAGTCGAGAAAAACTACGGTGGATACATTAGAAATTTCATTACACATGACCCTAACCTTCTAATTGGTTAGGTTAGGAGTACGTTTAGCTACATGGTAGTTTCCTTTGCACATTCATCATGCACCCCTCTTTTGTAGTTTCTCTTGTGATTTATAACTTTTTTATTGCATCCTCTTTTCAATTATCCTCCTTTTAGTTTTTCCCTCCTCGTTTTGTTGCCTTGTTGTTTTTTTTCTTTGGTGTTTTGTTTAATGAAGACTTTGCATGAAGGATTTCCTATTTGGGCTCGAAAGGCAATGTGTCAAAATTGAAAAGGAATTTTTGACACTAGAAAATTTGGATAGCTCTTTGTCCTTCTTCCTTGTCTTGGTTACACCTTTTGGTCGATGATATTTCGACAGAAAATGTGATCCATGCATAAGGAAAGCCTTGTGTTGAATCATGAACCTGTGTCTATTCTGGAAACCTTACAACCATACTTGGTTCTTTATGTTTCAGTGTTTTCAAGCTAATCCAGTCAAGTAGAGAAGGACAAGGGGAAAATATAAACGAGAAAACCAACATTAGAGGTATTATATATTTTTCTCTGAAGGGAAAACCTCTTCTTCTCTCATAAGTCAAGATCGCTCTCCTTTCCATGAAATAAATAAGTGTCGATGCACAGTCCTATATAACATAAATAAAAAAAGGTGAAAGAAGAGAAATGATTCCTATGTAGATATGTGAAGAAAGAAACTCCATCAAGGTACAATCCATTACTTCTAGCAGTGGAACAATGTTTGTGTCCTTGAGGTGACTCTGTCAGGGTACTATCCAGGCTTGCTAGCAATGGAGAAACACCAGAGATCAAAAACTATACTATGAAAATATAAAGCTCATGAACTTCATTACCCTTTCCTAATTCAAAACATTGTGTGATTGTTGATCTTGTGTTTGTGTTTAATCGAGTAAAGGAATGAACGGGACTATGTTTATGCATGGGGTAAGTGGGGAAGCCATGGTAATATAAACAATGAATCAATACTTTCTAAATAACTAGACCTTAAACGAAATAATCTACCAAGGCAGAGAAGTTGGAGTTCTACCAGTGTGTCACCAAGTATTGTCGCTATGACAAAACCCTCTAATATTTTACCTACACTTGAATTTTGGAGCCTACTATGGATCTTGTGATTAGTTGTACCATGGTCAATTCTTGATCAATTGAATCACTTGCTCACACATGCTCAATTCGCAACAAGTTCATGAGCACATTATTTTATGCAAGCTTGAACAAGCATAGCACATTCCATCAAGATAGTTCATTTGTAATGTTTAGCTCATGTCAATAGTTAAGGCACACTTCCATTGATAGTCTCTCACTTTTGTTCGCATTTGTACTTCTATTTTAGTGAGTTTTTCAAACTATCGCTTTTACACATTCTCTTTTGCGAGTGTCATTTTCATGCTTTTGACTCTTGCTTTCACTTTCTTTCACTTTAATTGGTTTCATTTTCATGCTATCTTTTCTCCTGCATGTTTCTCTTTCACCGTCATTCAAATATTGAAAGTGTCTTTCACAATTTTCCTACTCATATATCAAATGTCATCTTTTAGTATTTTAAGTGTTACACATTGTATAAAAGCAACTGCTAGTGTGTTGCAAGGGGTGACATTCGAGATATTGAGTTTTTCTTACCATGTAAATATGTGTCACACTCATTTCCAAAGTTTCAATCGCTACCGCACAAGTGTCGCCACGATTGTCGCAAAGTGTATCATTGGTATCACACTTGGCATAAGCCATCAAAAAGTTGTCGCACTGAGGGAAGTATGTTTTTCATGTGTTATGGGTGATCTATGTTGTGTCATGAAGTGTTCTAAGTGTGTGATCATAGTCAAGTTGTATTACTATTTACATCAACTTCATAGATCCCACACTTAGTCAAATCTAGAAAACTTCCCAACCGGGAAACCTAGCCTCACTCAGCCTTCCTGAACTGTGCATTATGCAGTATCATCCCTCAAGTATCAACCCTACCTCTTGGCACTGTGAAATGCATACTTCCTTCCTCCCAAAACTGTGTCAGGAAAATACTAGGGGGGATGAATCAGTATTTTAAAAACCCATAATAATGATTTTCTTTTCTGAAATATGTACACGACTTTATTGAACCCAACTCGTGTATGTACATGACTGTTGTAAAAGAAACTAGTGTATGCTTACTAAACTTGTAAAATAGCTAATTCTTTATATGTTAAACTTAAACTGGATTGTAAGAGATTTATCAGGCATTTGATAAGTAGTGAGCAGGTCCAGTAAGAATAGAATAAAGTATCACACATAAGAAACACACATGAACACCAGAATTTAAGGTGGAAAACCAATGTGGGAGCAAACCACCACTTCTATCATCTCAGTCTTCAAACATATTAATATCAAAAACTTCTTACATTCTTGTACTGGGGCAGACTCATGTCAGTATGTAGGAACCTACCTACTGAAGGCTACAACCTTCACTCGTTCTCCAGCTCCTACTAGAAAGGAGCTCCAACCCCTTGATCTTATTACCAAATACTATTGGCAAAAAGCTTCAACTTCCTCACTAAATTCTCCAATGCTCAGAAACATCCATGGACCATGTTTCATAAATTTTCACATTAGATCCACCTAATTTAATACATCACAAATTGTAGATCAGTTGAAGCAAACACAAACTTAATTCAAATAGAACAGTGGGATCACTATAACCAAAACACAGAATTGAACTTAGAATACTTCATCAACACATAAAATCAACTACAACCCTGATCATTCATATGCCAACATATATACACTACTTCACTTAAGGCAACCTGCGTGTATACACGCTTTTCTGTAGAGAAACCTGCATACAGATCTCAATATATAAAAGCTTATAATTCTGAATCAGACACAGAGTTGACCAGAGTTATTATGAAATATTCTGTTAGCTTATAGAACCCTCATACAATTAACATCATCAATAGTCTTTTCAACCAATCAACATGTAACCAAATTCAACTTCAACATTCAATCAGTTCTACTTCAGACATTATCACTTAATCCAGATCAACATGAGGACATCATCGATGGAAAACAGAGATACAACAACATTGATTAGGTTGATTAGTCATCTATGAACAGAAAGCCTTCCTTTATGTATGCAACTTTGAAGAGACAAACCCATGTGTATACATGACTTGATCGAGACCAACCCGCATACAGATCTGCAAGTTCTGACCTAAAATTTCCCAACTTGTTAGAACTTCAGAAAGACCTAGATCATAATATACAAAGATAAAAACATGCGACAATACTTAGATATAATCAATCCATGATCAGATCATACAATGGAAAGTCATTTCAGGTCTCATGATCCTGATCCATCATTGTATTCATCGACACATAATTATTTCAAATCTATGTGTCAATTATGGCCCTTACAATGAAAATATACTTCAGATTGAAGTATTCATCAAAAACCCTTTCACATGCACACTTGGAACTTTTATTTTCACCTCTTTAGATAGTTAGATCCTTAGCCAATACCATGAGTCAAAACTACACTAGTGCCAATGGTAATCTTGGACGGGATCAAGTAATTGTTACTACACTCAATATTGTGGCATAATACAATGGTAAGGACCCTTTGTATTCTTAAATTAGTGTGCCAACATGTATGCGACTTTGATTCTTTTTACCTACACGTATACACGACTTGGCCTCGACGAACCCGCATATAGATCTTTAAATATTCACCTTTATCAAACTTTTGATTCTAATCTATAAAGCTTTGTCGCATCATTCTGTTATTTTTTTCCATCACTCTGTCCCCTCTGAAGTGACTTATGGATTCATCTAGTTACCCTATACTTGTTCTGTTGTAAGTGAGTTGCCATCAAGGACAACACATGCATCAAACTGCCAACAATCTCCCCATTTGGACTTGATGGCAACCATGTTTTTGTTGATCACCTCAACCTGTAAAAACCCGTTAGATACATAAAATAATCATTATTCAAAAACCAATATACTCTCCCCCTTTGACATCAAGGCAAAATGGTGGACCAAATCTCCACCTTTGGATCTGATTTGCACTATACTGTCCATGCTCCCCCTAAGCAGATGTTGAATCATGAGAAATATTTTCAAATGAAGACATGACTCTATAACTCAACTGAGTATGATCTTCTTATCACCAAGGACTCTTACTTACATCAATCACTCAACCAAGTGGGGATACATATTTTACTCAACCACCCAACCAAGTGGGATTGCATATTTGACATGGCCTCAAAAGTCCATACATTACTAAATAAGAAGATTATTACATCATAGGTCTCCACATGACCTTTAAATCAAATGAAAGATATGATATTAATAACTGAGACCAAAATATCTTAATAGTAGCATAATTCAGCAACCATAAAGCCAACAATGCATTATATTCTACAAGGCTAAAGCTCCCCCTAAACCTGTGCTACATGTTCATTGTCAACAACTCATTCATCAAAGCATATTCATCAATCAAATAAATATCAATGGAAAAACATAACTCAATACCATATTAGAAGACTATACCCATCAACACTAGACCAAGAAAAAATCAAATCATAGATGTTAGTAGCATGTCAAAGGCTGATCTTGAGTTTTCCCACTATTTTTCTATCAAAGAAACATACACAATTGTCTGTAAAGAAACTCACGTATATACATGACTATACTTCATGAAACTCATGTAGACAAAGAAATCTTTTGAATTTTCACCTGTAGACTGAGCAAACTAGATTAACAACAAAATGAGGTGGATACAACTCCCAGTTTCCATCTAAGATATTCAAATGCTTCTCTGGGAAGAGGTTTAGTAAATATATTAGCAACTTGTTCTTTGGAGCGAACATACTCCAATTTAACATTTTTCTCAAGCATATGTTCTCGTAGAAAGTGATACTTAATTGGAATATGATCGGTCTTATAGTTTATAACATGATTTTTATAAATGATAATAGCACTTGTCTTATCACATAGGATGGATATGGGTGGGGAACATTTGATTTGTATATCTTGTAATGTTTGCATCATCCAGAGAAGTTGTGTGCAACAAGATGCAGCAGCCACATATTCTACTTCCACTATAGATAAGGCAATGGAACTGTGTTTCATGCTGAACCAAGATACCAATCGGGGCCCCATGTAAAATGCACCTCCACTAGTGCTTTTCCGCTAATCAACATTTCCAGCCCAATCCACATCTGTGTATGCTTGAAGGGTAAGATATGCATATTTAGGATACGATAGACCAAAGTCTTGGGTTCCTTGAAGTTATTTTAATATTCTCTTTACTGGTTGAAGATGCGATTCCTTTGAATTGGCTTGGAAACTTCCAACAATCCCAAGTGCATGCATGATATCTGGTCTAGTACTTGTTAGATAAAGCACACTTCTAATCATAGACTTGTACTATGGTTGGTTTATTGTGGGATAATCATCATTAGAACTGAGGCTACATCCTGTCATCATGGAAGTACATATAAGTTTACAATCTCCCATCCCATACTTCTTCAGAATCTACTTGAGATATTTTTTTTTGTGAGAGAAAGATACCATCTTTTTCTTGTTGCATTTGTATACCAAGAAAATAGGTTAGTTCCCCAAGTAAATATATTTCAAATTCTTGATGCATAACAGAAGCAAAGTTTTGACTCATAGATTCTTCATTACTGCCAAAGATGATATCATCAACATAAACAACAATAATTAGTAGTTTATCATCCTCATTTTTTGTGTACAAGTTGTTGTGTGCAGATCCTTTTGTGAAACCTTGTTGTTGAAGATATTTGTCAAGATGATAATACCATGCCCGTGGAGCTTGTTTTAGCCCATATAAATCCTTTTTGATTTTTTATATAAGGTTTTAATCATTACCCAAAATTAATCCTTTTGGTTTTTCAATATATACTTCTTCTTCTAGATCTCCATTAAGGAAATCATATTTTACATCCATTTGATAAACTTTGAAATGTCGAAAAATTGAAAATGCAAGAAACATTCTTATGGCTTCAAGTCTGGCTACTGGTGCAAATGTTTCTTCAAATTATATACCTTCTTGTTTAGCATAAGATTTACAAACAAGTCTAGCTTTGTCCCTAATGACCTCTCCATTTTCATTCAACTTATTTTTGAATATCCATTTTGTCCCAATAAAATTTTTATCATGAGGCCTTGGAACCAATTCCCAAGTATCATTATTTTCAATTTGATCAAGTTCTTCATTCATGGCCTTAACCCAACATTCATATTTACTATCTTGATTTACATTTTTTTGTTCAATGGTGGATAATAAAGCTATATAACTAGGATATCCTACAAGGGTTCTTCTTGTTTGTACCCTAGATTCCTTTTCTCCTAGAATTTGAGTTTCTAGATGATTCTTTTGAACATACCTGGATGGAGCCTTTTCTTTGTATGATGTGTCTTCTTTTGTTGCTTCATTAGTTTCTTCTTATATATCATTGCGATTTGATGTCAGAAATAATTCATCATCATCATCCTCTTTTTCTCATGTTATCTTTCTGGGATCTGTGCATGCTTCATCAATCACAACATCAATGCATTCAACAATTTTCTGAAGTCTCTTATTGTAACATTTGTATCCTTTGATTCTAGATGAGTAACCAAGAAGTATTTCTTCATCTGCTCTAGCTTCAAACTTACCAAGTTTTTCATCATTAGTTTTGATGAAACATTTTCTTCCAGAAACTCTAAAATTCTTTAAAGTGGGATGCTTACCATACCGAATTTCATGTGAAGTTTTATCACTATTCACACGAACATGAGCCTTGTTGAGAATATTTACTATGGTATGTGTAGCTTCACCCCAGAAGGTATTAGGAGTTCAAGTCTCATTAAGCATAGGATGAGCTATTTGTTGAATAGTTCTATTCATTCCTTTTGCCACTCCATTTTCTCAGGAGTTTTAGCTATAGAAAATTGTCTTTTTATGCCATGTTGTTCATAGAAATCAAAGAATTCATCTGATATGTATTCTCCTCCTCGATCAAATCTAAGACATTTGATTTTTACATCTAATTCATTTTCAACTAATGTTTTGAAGACTTTAAATTTATCAAATGCTTCATATTTGTGTTTCAATAAACTAATCCAGCACATTCTAGAAAAGTCATAAATGAATAACATATAGTATTGTTCTCCACATGGTGACATTTTCCTTACTGGTCCACACAAATCAGTATGTATAAGTTCAAGAGGCTTACTTGTTGATCCTTATTTTTCATTGAATTGAGCTATGGTTTGCTTACCAAATTGACATGACTTATGGTACTTTCTGGTAGGGTGGTGTTGGGTAGATCACGAAAAGCTTTGAGCCTACTTGATTTGCTTATTTGAGAGAATCTTAGATTTCCAAACCTTTTTACCATAACCATTTTTCCTCTTCCTTGCCTAGGTAACATTGTTCTTGGCCACATTTCAATATATACATATTTCTCGAGGTTCTTGTTCCTTTTATTGTGGTCTTTCCTGTGTCAAGTTCACAAACCACACATTCTTTTGATCAAAATACCACCTCATTTCCTTGGTCACACATTTGGATAACACTCAACAAGTTATGCTTTAATCCATCAACATACATAACATTACCATCTTTAACCTTTTCTTTTAGAAAGATAGAACCTTAGCCCTTAATGAGAGTAGGTGAGTCATTTCCAAAAGTGACATTCTTTTCTTTCTCTACAGAATCATATGAAATAAGTTTATATTTATCACCAATCATGTGTTTTGAGAATCCACTATCAATATGCCATTGATTTTCTTGTCCTTCTGTAAACAATACTATGCCACAACTTTCATATTGTAACTTCTTCCTTTTCCATACCTTAGAATTTCCTAATATTTTCTCTTTTTGAGATGTTGGTTGTAACTTTTCCCTGCATTCAGATTATCCATGTCCAATGTTATTGCAAAATGAGCATTCAATTTCATCTTTAAGAAGCGAGAAGTTATTATAAGTGTTTTTCTTGACTCCTGCCTCATTCCTTTGTTTTCTTACTTCTCTAGTCATGATGGTTTTGCATGCAACACATTGAGCAGTGTTATGAATAAAATTATGGCATGAGAAACATTGTCCATTAAAGAAGAAATTTCTTTGATAATAGAATATTTTGGTGTTGTTTACCTTTTGACTGGGTCTTCTATTGTTGTTCATCCTTGGATTAGAGTGAACATGATTTACTTGTGGAATGCCTTTATTCTTTTGCTAAGGATAAGGGAAAAATTTAAGGCTGGAAATTTATTTTAAAGTTTATAAAACTTGGTGAATTGCATTAGTACATAATATGCAACTTGTAAAATATTTAGCGATGTTTTTGTAAAAGTACTGAAATTTATAAGAATTTTATATAGTCTCTATATAAAATTTTAGCGATTTTTAAGGTAAACATAAATGCCTTTATTCTTTTGCTAAGGATAAGGGAAAAATTTAAGGCTGGAAATTTATTTTAAAGTTTATAAACCTTGGTGAATCGCATTAGTACATAATATGCAATTTGCAAAATATTTAGCGATGTTTTTGTAAAAGTATTGAAATTTATAAGAATTTTATAATAGTCTCTATATTAAGAGAGTAGCATTTTAAGGGGTATAGTTATAATATATATATAATATTTAATTAAAATAATTATTAAATAAAATATTTATTAACATACACCATATAAATTTGGCGAATATTTTTAGAAAAATGGAAAATTTTTATTGAATCTTTTTTTGGAAAGAGCAAGGAAATTAGCCCACTTGCGAGATATTAGCCCCTACAATTTTCCCTGCTAAAGGGACGAAGCTTTGCTAACCTTGTTTTTGCTTTTCATTTAGATAGCTTCCGGTTGGTTAGGGAAAATTTTAGGAGGCTCCCTAAATTTATATGTATAATAAATGGGTGAAATCTCCCATGATAATAGAAACATGGAGGTGATTTTATTAATAAATAAATATGTATATATAATTTTTTGGGTGAATCTCTCACCAATTATAGTACTTGTATAATCATGGCGATATCACCTAGTACAAATGTGAAATCACTAAGAAATCCAAGTGTTGTTCCAGTTGCTTTTTAGAAAATATCTACAATAAGCCTCTATAAAAGGAATAAGTCACAACCACATTCAAAGCCTAACAATTTTGTGTGGTTGAGAGTAAAAATTCTCTCAAGCTACCTAGATATTAGAAATATTTCAAATGAAAAAATAATAATAATAATAATATAATATCCAAGTGAAAACCTCATTAATGCACTTGGGATAGACCTTTGGCTAAAAACCACCATGGAGGCAACCTTAAGTCTACAATAAAGGAATTCCTCCTCATGAAAAACCTATTAGGATAAATGGCATAAGGCACTAGTGAAAACCAAAAATGGCAACAATAGCTTGACAGGAAAAATGAAAAAAAAAAGGAAAAAAAAAACTTTTGGTTCATAAGTGTTTTCAAGTACACAAGCACTAAATATGACTAGCAATAGGTTAATGAAGATCTCAAACTAGATTGAGAAACAAAACATTCGAAGATACCTACACCAATAAAACAATTGGAAGGATTAATGTATCTATACAAAAATCATCACAACAACTAATTAAGTGTTTTCAAGTACACAAGCACTAAATATGACTAGCAATAGGTTAATGAAGATCTCAAACTAGATTGAGAAACAAAACATTCGAAGATACCTACACCAATAAAACAATTGGAAGGATTAATGTATCTATACAAAAATCATCACAACAAATAATCATCATCATCATCTTCATACTCCATGCCTTATTCTCCATTTCACACTTTCTCTATATACTCCATTTCATCATCCTCTTTGTTATTGATGCACCATACTAATTATAGCAAGCACCATTTCCAAGTCCCATTAGCATTTTTCATATTCACCATATTTCTTGCAAAATGATTGTATGTTTACATCACAAAACAAAGTGCTCTTGCTATTGTCATGGAAAATCATACAGTGCAATTGTTTCCATTGTTGAAGGTCATACATCACATAAATCATCATGGACAAAAACCATCTTCAACTATATTCAACATA
This sequence comes from Pinus taeda, assembly GCA_000404065.3. NCBI lineage: Eukaryota > Viridiplantae > Streptophyta > Pinopsida > Pinales > Pinaceae > Pinus > Pinus taeda. The sequence continues at coordinate 239,404 of APFE031672798.1, read as the reverse complement.
CACAACCCCATGTGGTTTGCTAAGAACAACATTGATACCACCAACTCCTCCCAACACACCATCACCACTCATCTCTGTGATTGGATGTCAGATGGGAGTTCACAAACACCTACATAAAAGTGATGGAATGAAGGGAAATAATGTCATCATCTCAAACAAAGGTATCCAAATATGGTTATGGAAACACCTCACCCATGACTCAAGCATTACAAAATAATTTTATTTTCTTCTTTACATCAATTACATAAAATCATGATTAGACATGTCATTATGAAGACCTAGTTACATATTTCAACAACATCCATATTGTATATAGCATGTACCATGAATAACTAGAACCATTTATAATTTCTTAGTTCTTATTAATGAAATTGTTATTCAAAGCATGACCCATTCAACCACCATTGGTTGTTTTTGGATAACATTATTGCTTGTAATGTTTTTTCTTAATCCTACTAAACCAACGATCTTCACATATTTATTTTCATTTACTTCCTACCTTGTTATTAAATGCATTATAAGTTAAATTACAGTCCATCCTCTAATTTGATCTTAATCATTGTCACTACTTACCATACAAGGTTGGGAGTGCCAACATTGTTGCACAATTTTAACAATTGCAAAAATGGGAATCTACACTCGACATTTTGTGATACACTAACAATTATTTCCATAGTGTTTCTACATTCAAGATCCCATCTTTGAGTTTAGTTCCAGCATATTAACTAATCTACTCAATCATTATTATTAACCGTGATTTTTGGTGCGAACCAAACACTAGTTTTTGAATCTAATATCATCCACAATGCCTTTGCAAACCAATTTTTGATCTAAATCTGATTGTTGGATCAAATCAAGCTACCTCAATGAACTATCTACCCATTGTCACCACAACATAAGCTTACGTCATTAAGCTCAAGGTGCCATATCTAAAGTCATAAAAACAAGACAATATGGTTGAGAATAAATATCAACACACTAGAATAAAAGACCATAAACCTTTCCATTGAGCACGGGGTATCGTTCAGCAGAGAGCACAAAAGCTCATTATGGAAGATTGAAGAAAAATATTAACAGTTTATCTTGGGCCTAACAGTTAGTATAGAAATCCTCGCAAGCCTGAGATGATGAAAAGTGAACAACTGAGCATTAATAAATGAATCCAACGTGAAATTCCAAAGCTGAGTATATCTGTGAATTTAGCTAATAAATACCCCTAATTTGCAGTTATATGTTGAAGGTATGTGTATATTAGTGGGAGAAGTACCAAATTGTTGCCTTCAAAACCTGTAAACCGATTGCAAATTACTTTGATAAAGAAAGAACAGAGATGGAATTCAAAGAAGCTTCACATAGGAAAGTGAAGAAAACATGGCTCTACATAAACAAGAGGTGAATCAAATAATTTATAGAGAAAACCCCTTGGGATGATTTTAAAAAATATGTATTTGATGAAACTCATTAATTCAGTTGGACATCAATAAGTGAACATCTCCTACTGTGATAACTCAACAATGAGACTAATTTTTTTATGAGAAATGAGGATTTCCAAATGTTGACCCATTCTGAATCTTCAATAACACTAGATCTATTGTAACTCTTACAACTTCAACAATATTATGTCCATTTTAGACTATTGAACCTCTATGTTCAAAAACCTTTTTCCAATGATTTTTAAATCTATCTTAAAATTTGTGCCACGAAGATGTTTGTACAAGAGGGTTGTATATATTACAACATTGTGGATAACCTTCAAATCTAAAAATTCACTCTTCAATGAGTGCCCAACAATAACAGTTTCTCTGGAAGGTAGGTTCAGTAATTCTTACAATAATTATTTTGACTTTCCTTTCATATACTAGGGATTATTGTTGACTTTCCTTACTTGTGATGTTAGGAAATGCGAAATGACAATAAGGACACTTTTGAGGCTGTGAGCACATCATATCTCTAACTAATATTTTTAGTGCCAACACTAGGCAATGAAAATTGGCTAGCAAATGATTCAAACTGCTTTTTGAGATCAGAAATGTTATTTCATAGTTGGAAATTGTCTAACTCAATAAATTCTATAAAATATTTTAATTTTGTACTTTTCATAGAGCCCTTAGCCTTAATGACTATCTACACCCCCTCGTGGATAAAATCTACAACCTTAATAAAGTCATCCTCAAGAAGCCCATGCGTGGTTAATGCAGGAGTCCCTATGTGAATACCACCAAGAACCATAACACTTTTATCACCTGAAAATGTAAGGTCTGAAAGTAAGGTATATCATCATATGAAGAAAATAAAATCAATGAATCCCTTACATCCAAATATAGAAAGAAAAAATTCATGCAACCTAGTAAAGAATTCTTATTGAGTGTGATATAAGAAGCATCCAAAACGTTCTCTACTCTTGTACCATCAATTCCCTTTCCAAGACCATTAATATATACCACGTTTCATTCAACCAACTAAATCCAATGGAAATCATGATCTAGGTGGATATTGGTGGCCACCTTTATATTCCACTTGGACCCCCACCATTGTTTCTTTCAATTTTTCAGTTTCCTTATTTGTAGCACAATTTACTATTTTTGGTCATTTTTCGGGTCCTGAACTTCCAGAGCCATTTTGAGGCCTTACACGATTTTTCTTGGGAAAACTGGGAGCAACGTGGTACCATTTATTAATGTCACTCACTCAAAAGTTGCAGTCCTCAGATAGGTCTTTCTAACGAGGTATTGTGCATGTCAAATGGAGATCGTATGCCAAAGTTAAGACCCTGAGAAGTTGATGTACAAATTTACCCAAAACGGGACCCATAGTTTGTGCTTCATCTTCTAGGGTTAGGTTTTTGGATGTTTAGGGTTTTTCATTGTTTCTCAACAATAAATAGGCCTTCAAGCCTCATTGTAAGACAATACAGAGGCATGTAGCCGCCACATCTCTTCTCAGAGATAAGCTACCATCACCCGAGCTAGTTTATTTCAATTTCTATTTGTAAGCATATTTCAGTATTTTACATCAATGAAATGAAATATTATTTCTATTGCATATCTATATTTATGGTCATATATGTAATTTGTTGTGTTCCTGTTTAAATTCAGATCAATGGTATCAAAATGTTCTGCTCTTTCTCTGTTTTTTTTTTCATGTCTCCAACGAGATCGGGATATAAGGAGTTAGGTCTTGCTGGTCGAACCTTTGCAAGACCAGCCTCGCAAATCCCAATAGCCTCCCATGGCGGATGAAAAGAAATATGAGGGGGCAGGAGATCCTATCAAAATCTTGCTCAAAGAGGCCCTTGCATGACAAAGCAACATGATGATGGAAAACTTTGCCCAGATCCTTCAGCGACTACCCAGGGATGACACATCTACTTCCAATAGCTACTATGGAAGCGCGACACCCTTTAAGGTACAAGTTAACTTTGACATTCCAATATTTGATGGTTAGATAGATGCAAACATTGTAGGTAAATGGTTAAATATGCTAGAAGGCTATTTTTCTATTCATGATTTTTCTGGCTAAGAAAGGATTACTTTCACCTTTCTCAAAGTCGTCCCGTGCATCAAGGACTGGCGGGAAACTTACTGTAAGTAGAAGGATGAAAGTACAACTTCACTATTTTCACCCACACCTACTTGGAATCCATTCTGGAATGCCAACAAGGATAACTACTATGCTGTCAGAAGATATGAGGATAAATACATAAAGTGGACCACATTGTTGCAAGGAAGGGACTAAGATGTGCCAAAGTTTACCAATACTTTTAATACCCTTCACAATATCAAGGATTCTGAGCTCCATTTGGTACTAAAAATACGGCGACTACCTACACAGGTACACCCAGGATGAGATGGATTTCCTGGACATCTCCTCGCTTAGCACGGCATACCGATACACTGTTTAGATCGAGCAGATGTTTAAACCAAAGAAGCGAGACTTTGGATTTGCGAATCCGAAGCAAGGGAAAGGTGCCCCCAAACTGTTGAACAAAGGACAAAGCCAAGGCAGGGTGGCCCATGACAACCTGCCAAAGCTGCAAGCAAAGAACAACACCATGAAGCCAATGAACGACACAGGAAAGTGGTGTGAGTTCCATAAGAGCTCCACTCTCAACACAAGTGAGTGTTGTTCCAAGCAGTCACTGGTGGCTGAGCTCAAGTCTTCAGAATCATATGCGTGTTCCAACTTTGACTCAAAACTCAATAAGGGGAATGGCAAAGTGATCTAGGTCTGGGTGTGAAGAAGGACCCTTCCAAGACCTTTTACTTTCGTGATGTGTTAAAATTGCATTTTAAAAGAACTTTAACAAATACAGTTGTAGACTATAAAGAAGAGGAACATAACAATCATCAGCACATGAAAACAAAAGCCATTGATAACGAAGTTTGTCCAGGAGGGACTACGTCTCCAGGCCCGAGTGTCAAGATGGTGTAGGCCGTTACATTAAGTGTTGTCAATAAGGTGATGTACACAGAGATGATTCCTCGATCATAAAAGGAAGAATGCCCTCATGCAGGAGTGGCTCTCAGAGATGTTCCACAACTAGAACTCTCAATCAAAAGACTCCTATCAGTATGACACAAAAACAAGCATGGTGTGCATCCCGCCAACATGGCACAAAAGGGATGTCAAAGCAAAACACATGCATGACAATAACAAGAGTATCCCAGCAACATACCACAAGGGATCTCAAAGCATAACATGATAAGTTATGACAGAAAGTACATCACATAAAAAGGTTCCGCATTAAGTCAAGAAAGGAATCATGAAAACATGTAATAAACAAGATCCTGCATCAACAACAATCATGGATTTGTACAACATAATGTAGAAAGAAGAATTACATGAACACATCATATACCTCACAACCAAGGGCCATCTGAAGAAGTGGATGTCTCACTGCTGAAGTTGCTCTGACCATTGCTCTCAAGGCATCGATCTCATGAATATGGTTGCTCGCACATGAATGTGGACATCTACACTGGAACTTGGAAGAGTGACAAGAAGAATAAATGAGAGAATAAGAAATATGAAGCCACCATCAGGTTTATGACATCGAGTAGTGCGAATCGACTATCCAAAATCCGAATTCTGAGTAGTTGAGAATTTTTGGCTCAAGGAATCTCCTAGATTCCCTCGGGATTCCTTAAAGATTCTGTTCCATGGATGGACTGTAAATCTGTAACTCAGATGATAAATCTAGTCTCGCCATTGCAATCCCTATGGAAAACCATGAAAAACAACTCTATAAACTTGACTATATTCTGAAATGTCAAAATTTTACCTCCTTGGGAAAATTTCATGGCTCATGGTTCTGCTCCCTATTTTTTCTGAAATCATGGTTCCACATGCATTATGGAACTGACTGGAAAATCCAAACCTCTGATGAAGAAATGAACTGCACCATTGTGTTCGTGGCAATGAGAGGTGTAAAAACCATATAAAACTTGTCAAATTCTGACAAAGTGAAAATTTTGCCCTCTTGCAAAATTCATGGTTCTTGCATTAAAATATTAATTAATTCACTGCCTTGAAATTCGTGCCTTCATTCTACCTTGAAATTCGTGCTTGTAGTCTCTCTCCTCCTTGAACTATGTGCAAAGAGAAAAATGACTATTTAAGTAGAAAAACCTTGGGCAGATTCACCAAGGTAAAGAGGCTGGCGTATCAGCAAAGGAGGCATATGGTTAGTTGCAACCGACGACTAAAATGGGCATTGGCTCATATATCAGCCCGATTTCTGGGAGTTCGCCAATATCCATATCTGCAATCGAACTTATTGGCAGTCGACAGATGTGGAGGTATCGACGCCTTTTTCGGGGTTACGCCGATATATATATCGATGATGTAACAATCGGCTATTGGCGCAGTGCTTTTATATCGACACATATATATAGATAAGGTGGGTGTGAAGGGTGTGGGTGAGGTCCACCATCGATGGCCCGCACCCATCCCTTAAGTCATTGTTTTAAAAAAACATGTATATATATATATATATATAATGATATTTGCTTTATATTGTGATAAGGTGGTTTAAAGGATTCAGTGGGGTTTGTTGCCAGCAATCTTGAAACCATGTGTTTTGTTGTTTTAATGTGTTATATAATTATTTTAATAACTATATTAAAACATATTTCGTTGATGGTGATTTATTACCCATTTAAAAATTATTTTTATCCCTTAAGCTAAATTTAGAAGACAAATGAGAAAACACCAAGTGTCAATGGCTGATGGGCTACCATGTGCATCCCACCTGCTTACTAGGATTCCATGTGGCACACTGTGGGCCCCACTTTCTCCTGTCATGTCAAACTTTGAAGAGCTCCATCTTTCGCATACGAGCTCGCTTTGACGAACCGTTCACACCACCACGATTAGACCGACGAGTTCTTCGATCTAGTTCTGGTTCGAGCATAATCCAAACAATTTGATTTTTGAGCCATCTTTGTCCTGTGTGTCTTTCTGGAGCCACCTAGATCAATCCTCCCCACTGAGGAGCTTCTAGTCCTCCAAAATCATTAAAAATAATTTGCATCTCTATCTGTACCCTGTCCGCATCACAAGCATCCTGAAAAAGTCTCGCTTCCATCTCCTTCACTTTGTTCTTCGGAGCCTTAAGCGATGAACCGACACTTGCTACTTCTGCCACCTCTAGTACATTGTTTGAAAATCACATGCTTTGAATAACATGACCAAATTAAATACCCAAACATCCCATACTTGCCATGAGTTTATAACACATATTCGGTGGTCAAGTTTATAACAAGATGGACGTAATACCCTAGCTATGACAACAAGGCCAACTCATCATGGTTGCTTCAAAAAGTGATGGAAAACACATCATTACTGCAACACATGCTTTACCTACATAAGGCCAAACATGAATTCTTTGACAAGTTACAGAAACATAACATCACCTTCAGAGTTTTAACATGCAACTCAAAATACGACTCAAAACATGACCAAACATCATTGTTTCTAACCAAGTGATGGAAACATATCATCGCTTTTACACTTTAAAAATGCAACAAATGGTTTAGAAAGAATGACCATGAAATGACATCATTTCAAAAAAACCACTTTTCACTTATCAATGTGAATGGGTCACCTCCCTGAGGTGGTTTTGCTTATCGAACAACTACTCTTCCTGGTTCACGCACCGACGCTTTGTCTTTAAGGCGCTACTTTGGATGGAGCTTCCAGCAAGTGGCTTTCTAATGGACATTTCTGTTGCAATGACTGTGGTAGAATTTCTTCCTCCATATCTTCTTAACCTATTTCTTTTCATGTTGTTGAGAGGGTCTTTCAGGCCTCATGAGTGCTACCATTATTTTCCAACACTTGGAAAAGGTATGGTTAGGTAAACCACAAAAGGTGCATGTTTTTCTATGCCTTGACCTTCGTTCATGATTAACAACATGAGCATAATCAAAATGAACATTCCAAGATAAAAAAAGGTTATACCTTCCTTCGCTGTTGCTAATGTCAGCATGGTGATGAGAGCTTGCCTCAGCTCTCTCCCTGCGATGAAAACTACCATGGGATGATGGGGATGTTTTCCCATCATTCTCTTTCCTCGATGATGTCTCAGATGACTTTGACACCTTTGAGCACTCTCCTTTAGTGCATCTCGATCCTACAAATCGATGATCATGCACAACCTCCAAAGGTTGAGTTATGCCTTAGTTGTTAGCACCAAGCTCTATCTCCTCATGCCTTGTCTTTGTAAGGAGCCTCATATTTGTCCCTGTAATCGGGATCTCCAAATCTCCAATAGACATCATACTATGACAAGATGAAATCGAAAGGAAATCAACATATTTTTCCTTCTCTTTTGATTTGGAAAGAACTGATGAGGGTTGCTCATCATTCATTGTTGGTGGATCGCATTCCCCAACTTCTTTCCTGACATACACAAGTCCTGCCTGACGGGGTGATTCCTCTACTTTGATGGGATTTACAATGCCTTGGCCATTAACGCCCAAGCCTTTTCCTTCATATCCCATTCTCTTCAATAGTTTGGAGCCAATTCTAGTGGTGTGATTTTCAAACACAGGGAAATCATCATCAGGAAACACACATGAAGATGGAGAACTACTTTTTACCTCACATGGATCTTGCTATAGCTTTTCTGAGGCCTCGTCCTTTGCTTGTAGCTGTAGTAGAAAACTTTGTTTTTCCTCTTTCTCTTCGTGTAATTGCATCTTCAATTCATCATTCTCCATTTGAAGATTATGTTTTTTTTTGCTTCAGTTCCTCCATGGCCTCTTCTGTGGCTTTCAACTGAGGTTGTAACCACTCCTTTTCCTCTATTTCTTTCTATAAAGTTTCATACACAATTTCCACTTTCTTGGAAATGTTGATCATGGTCTCACACATTGCTCTTTCATCCTCTCTCATTGCACGTTCCATTGTTCACACTGCAATTCACATCAACAAAAAGACCTCCTCTGATACCACTTGATCCAGTTCCAGGTGTGAAGAAGGACCCTTCCAAGACCTTTTACTTTCATGATGTGTTAAAATTGCATTTTAAAATAACATTAACAAATACAGCTACAAACTATAAACAAGAGGAACATAAAAATCATCAACACATGAAAACAAACAATGTTGATAACGGAGTTCATCTAGGAGGGACTACGTCTCCAGGCCCCGGTGTCAAGATGGTGTAGGCCGCTGCATTAAGCACTGTCAATAAGGTGATGTACACAGAGATGATGCCTCGATCATACAAGGAAGAATGCCCTCACACAAGAGTGGCTCTCGGAGATGTTCCACAACTAGAACCTTAATCAAAAGACTCCTATCAGTATGACACAAAAACAGGCATGGTGCGCGTCCCGCCAACATGGCACAAAAGGGATGTAAAAGAAAAACACATGCATGATGACAACAAGAGTATCCCAGCAACATACCACAAGGGATCTCAAAGGATAACATGATAAGTTATGAAAAAAAGTACATCACACAAAAAAAGTTTGCATCAAATCAAGCAAGGAATCATGACAACATGTAATAAACAAGATCCTACATCAACATCAATCGTGGATCTGTACAACATAATGCAAAAAGAAGAAGTACATGAACACATCATATACCTCACAACCAAAGGCCATCTGAAGAAGTGGATGTCTCACTGCCGAAGTTTCTCAGACCATTGCTCTCAAGGCATCGATCTCATGAAGATGGTTGCTCACACATGAATGTGGACATCTGCACTGGCACTTGGAAAAGTGACGAGAAGAAGAAATGAGATAATAATAAATCTGAAGCCACCATCAACTTTGTGGCATTGGGTAGTGCTGAATCAACTATCCAAAATCCGAATTCTGAGAAGTTGAGAATTTTGGGCTCAAGGAATCTACTAGATTCCCTCGGGATTCCTCAAAGATTCTGTTCCATGGATGGACTGTAAATCTGCAACTCAGATGACAAATCTGGTCTCGCCATTGTGATCCTTGTGGAAAACCATGAAAAACAAGTATAAAATTGACTATATTATGAAATGTCAAAATTTTACCTCCTTGGGAAAATTTCATGGCTCAAGGTTCTACTCCCTGTTTTTGCTTAAATCATGGTTCCACGTGCATTCTAGAACTGACTGGAAAATGCAGACCTCTGATGAAGAAACAAATAGCACCATTGAGATGAGAGGTGTAAAAACCATATAAAACTTTTCAAATTCTGACAAAATGAAAATTTTTCCCTCCTGCAAAATTCATGGTTCTTGCATTAAAATATTAATTAATTCACTACCTTGAAATTTGTGCCTACGTTCTGCCTCGAAATTTGTACCTGTAGTCTCTCTCCTCCTTGAACTGCGTGCAAAGAGAAAAATCATTGTTTAAGTAGAAAAACCTTGGGCGGATTCACCAAGGTAAAGAGGTTGGCGTATTGGCAAAGGAGGCATATGGTTATGGAGAGGTCAGGGAATCAAATCCCGCCTCTTCCAAATATAAACCTTTTATAAACCAAAACCTCGGATACCTCGTGCTTATACATATTGGTGATCAGTAGTTGCAACAAGTGACTAAATGGGCGCTAGTGCATATATCAGCCTGATTACCAGGAGTTCGCCGATATCCATGTCGGCGGTCAGCAAATGCGGAGGTATCGACACCTTTTTCAGGGTTATGCTAATATATATATATATGTATATATATAGATATGTATATATATATATCAGCAATGTAACAATCGGTGATCAGTGCGGTGCTTTTATATCGGCACAGATATATATATATATATATAAGGTGGGGGCGATAAGGTGTGGGTACCACCTGCTTACTGGGATGCCATGTGGCACATTTTGGGCCCCACTTTCTCTTATCATGTCAAATTTTGAAGAGCTCCATCTTTCGCATATGAGCTCGGTTTGACGAGCCGTTCACACTACCACAGTTTGGCTAACAAGGTCTTCGATCTAGTCCTAGTTCGAGCATAACCCAAACACTTTGTTTTTTGAGCCATCTTTGTCCTGTGTGTCTTTCTGGAGCCACCTGGATCACAAAGGGAAGCATATTATCGATGTGGAGCCCAATTCCACTATAGCCACCATGAAGATCTAGAAGGAGGAACATGAAGATCCAAAGGATGAGGAGCACTTCTTTCACTCCCAAATGTGGGTAAAAGGTTCCCCGCTATAGTTCATTATCGACATCGGGAGCCAAAATAAACTCATTTTGGCAAAGGTCATGAAGCAACTAGGCTTACTCACCACAACACATCCACAACCATACACCATCGGGTGGCTTCACCAAGGACGAGATCTTCACGTGAGCCAACAGTGACACCTTCCATACAACATGAAGCCCTTCATGGATGAGGTATTATGTGACATTGCTCCCCTTGATGTTTGTGATGTATTATTAGGCCAACCATACTTGTGGAAGTGGCATGCTTTGTATGAGTCAAGGCCTCATGCTATTATTGTTACTTTGGGAAATAAGTTGTATAGGATACCATAGGTAGCACCACATACCTCTATCTCTTTGGTTACTACAAAACAATGTAGTAAGCTCATTACCAAAACCAGGAAAAAAATTTTCCTGATGATACACCCTCAAGGAAAGAAGAAGTCGGTGGCCATGACCTCTAGACAAGGCCCCTCTGCACGACAACAACAGATGAACAAGGTCATGGAGGAGTATGAGGACATCTTCACCTCCCCCAGAGGGGTGCCTCTGCACTACCAGGTTAAGCACTCCATCGATCTGACCCCAGGTGCACCACTTCCCAATGGACCAATCTATCGGCACTTTTTTCTAGAGAATGATGAAATCAAGAGGTAGATTCAGGAACTACTATAGTAAGGTCACATTTGACCGAGTTCATCACCTTGTGGGAGCCTACTCATGTTGGTACAAAAGAAGGATGGGACTTGGAGACTCTGTATTGACTATCGAGCGCTGAACAAGATCACTATCTAGAATAGGTACCGAATCCAATGAATTGATGGTCTTCTAGAACAACTGAAAGGGGGAAATATTTTAGCAAGATCGACTTGAAGTCAGCATATAACCAGGTACCAATCGAACCCTTAGATGTGTGGAAGACTGCCTTCAAATCCAAGGAGGGCCTTTTCAAATGGTTGGTTATGCCTTTCAGGTTGAAAAATGCTCCTGCAACCTTCATGAGGCTGATGGATGACATCTTGTGGTCATTCACCAACTAATTTGTAGTGGTATACTTGGATGGCATCATGATCTTCATCCAAAGTTGGGAAGAGCACCTCCATCACATCCAACAGGTTCTCCAAACACTGCAGCAACACAAGCTATGTGCCAATTTGGAGAAATGCACTTTTGGCATGACCCAAGTTCAGGATTTGGGATACATTATTGATGAACAGGGAGTGCATGTGGACCCATCCAAGATCTAAGTCATTCAGGATTGGCCAGCTCCAACCACTCTAATAGAGCTTCGCAACTTTCTGGGTCTTGCCAATTTCTACTATAGGTTGGTGTTGGGATTCTCTCATATCACTTGGCCCTTGAGTCAAGTCACCAAGGAAGGAGCGAAAGAAAAATTCTTTTGGTCTGAATCTCAACAGAAGGCATTCACAGAGTTGAAACATTGCCTCTGCTCAGCACTAGTGCTTGCATTACTAGACATGCAACAACCATTTGAGGTCAAGACAAATACCTCTAACTATTCTATTGGGGCAGTCCTTACTCACCACAGACATCCAATGGCATATCATAGTGAGACACTTTTAGACATAGTCTAGAAGTATCCCACTTATGACAAAGACATGTATTCCATTGTGTAGGCCTGCTGTTAATGGAAGCATTACATTTTGGGGAAGGAAACGGTCATTCACATAGGCCACCGGACCCTACAGTTCATACAAGCACAAGGGAAGTTCTAGAATGATCGCCATCAGAAGTAGTCCACATATCTACAACGATTCCATTTGAATATCAAGTATAAGAAGGGAAGCACCATTAATGTTGCAAATTGCCTCAACTGACCATCGATCATGGTGTTAACTACCATGCTCAACTCTTGTGGGCATGATAATTTTGATTGGCCACTTCTCCACAAAAGTGACCCAAAATTTGGCCACACATACCAGATGCTCTTGGAGGCTCAGCATGTTCCAAATTTTCACCTACAGGATGCCCTATTATGCTATCTTGGTCACCTTTATGTTCCTTCAAGCAAGCGTGCCAAGATGATTTGGGAAGCACACTATAGCCGGGTTGTTCGTTGTTTTGGGGTCGAGAAAACGGTGACAGTACTACAAAAATATTTCTATTGGTCGAATATTTGACAGGATGTTAGGAAGTACATGAGATCTTGCACTGCCTATGCCATTGCCAAACCAACCATCAAGAAGCAAGGCCTCTATACTCCACAACCTACCCTATTCGACCTTGGGAATCCATCTCCATGGATTACATGTCGGACCTTCCTTCTACTAAGCATGGAAACGACTCTGTTTTTGTGGTCGTTGACAGATTCTCAAAGATGGCCATCATGTCACACTGCAAGAAGAATATCACAGCAGAAACCACTGCTAAACTCTTCTTTGAACTAATGTGGGTATTTGAGATCCCACAATCTATCATCTCAGATCGAGACAACAAGTTCCTCATTGCATTTTGGTCCAGTCTCTGGTCAATGCTAGACACCAAGCTCACTAAGTCCATAGCTTTCCATCCCCAAACTGATGGCTAGACAGAGGTCATTAATAGGATGATCGTACACATTTTGCGCATGTAAATCTCAAAGCATCCACACATAAGGGATGAGAGCCTCCCCTATGTCCAGTACAACTATAATTGAGTTGTCCACATCTTGACTGGCCACAACCCCTTTCAGGTGGGTTTGGGATTCCAGTGACTATATCCCATTGATGTCGCCATACCATTTGTAGCTACTCAGGAATATTTGGATCATGTCCAATCCGAAACCGATAAGGCAAACAACTTCATTGAGCACATCCAGCATATCTGCCAACAAGTACATGACATTATGGAGAAATCAAATGCCAAGTACAAGTAGCAACATGATCAACATCGGGTTCCACACAAGTTTTAGGTGGGCAACAAAGTCTAGTTGCATTTGCAAAAGGAACACCTTACCGGAGCCTATCAGAAACTTAGACCACTCCAATATGGTCCTTACACCATTACCAAGGCTATGGGAGACAATGCCTTTGAGCTCAGCATTCCCCCATTCCTTTGCCTGCACCCAGTGTTCAATGTGGAACGCCTTCAACTATACTTCCCACCATTACTAGACACATCAAACATTGTAGAACAGCTCACACCTACAGAGTTAAATCCAGATTGCATGGAACAAGCCACAACTGATTGGATCATGGACACGTAGAACAATAACACCCAATAGCAAAGGATTCAACTATATCGAGTTGTCAAAGCAGGCCAACTCCTTCACTAGGGCAAGTGGCTCACCAGGGACCAAGTTCAGCAGAAGTTTCCTCCTCTCATGGAGGAACTCAATGCAATGGGAACCATTGCTTCCTGGGGGGGGGAATGATCTAGGTAGATTTTGGTGGCCACTTTCCTATTCCACTTGGACCACCACCATTGTTTCTTTCAGTTTTTCAGTTTCCTTATTTGTAGCACAATTTAATATTTTTGGTAGCTTTTTAGGTCCTAAACTTCCAGAGCTATTTTGAGGCCCTAAAAGACATTTTTTGGGAAAACTGGGAGCATCATGGGTCCATGGACCGATGTTGCTCACTAAAAAGTTGTATTCCTCATATAGATATTTATAAAATGTATTGTGCACGTCAAATGGAGATCGTATGCCAAAGTTACGACCCCAGGAAGTTGATGTACCAATTTACCCAAAATGGAGCCCATAGTTTGGTGCTTCATCTCCAACGGTTAGCTTTTTGGATGTTTAGGGTTTTCTATTGTTTCTCAACAACAAATATGCCTTTGAGCCTCATTGTAAGACAATTCAGAGGCATGTAGCCACCACATCACTTCTCAAAGATAAGCTACCATCGCCTAAGCTGGTTTTTTCCACTTTCTGTTTGTAAGCATATTTCAATATTTCACATCAATAAAATGAAGTTTTATTTCTATTGCATCTCCATATTTATGGTCATATATGTAATTTGTTGTGTTCCTATTTAAATCCAGATCAAATCAATATACAAGTAGGTTGTTTAGTCCATCATATGAATAGAGGATCCTTACCAAGGGCCTCACACCATCTAGAAGTAGGTGATTGTCACTACAACTAGAAACCATATTATAACATATCATTGTGCAAATTCATAGATTCAAAATTCATGTTAATTATCAAGTTGTACGACATTGGTCCATCATTTTTAAAATATAAATATTTCTTCATTACATGATCTATTAGAAGATTAGAAGTTATAGTTATGTGGGTAATATATTATATCATATGTCATTGTATATGGAGCAAATAGAAATCATTCTGCTTCCATAGGCTGAAATGGAGTACAACCCCATTATAAGTGCAACATCTAGTTTAATCACAGTAATATTCATTCGATTGTAGAAATCTTCTTCGGGAAAGAAACTAAAAGAGATTTATTACACTTTCAATTTAAAATGCTTGTTAAAGGATTAAGTGGTGGTTGCAATGAAAACGTCAAACTGGGTGATCTCAAAACAAAATAATTTAGTATTTCCAAGACAAAATAACATTATTGATGTATCTTTGAATTCCATGAAAATGGAACAATTTGATGTATTGAAATGATGTTTGACATTTGTACACTAGTGAACAGCTTACTAACCCAGATACAAGGCTTCAACAAGTGAATGGAAATCAAATGTGGACCCATGCAACAACATTCATAAAATTATCATAGAATAGCATTGGAGGCTATCTACTAATAACAAAAGTCTCTTTCCTCTTATCGCAAATAATAGTGTATGAAAGTTTTAGTTTGATGGCTTCCTCTACAATGGTTAACCTTTCTTGTTTGGCCAACCAAGAAGATATATGCAAAGCTACAATCTCTTCCTTTTCACCTAGGAATTATCTCTAAGATGCATGTCACCTTTTAAACATTTGTACTTGTAAAAGGAATCAAATCCAATGCCCTTGCTCTTTTCTACAAAGTTGAGTAATATATTCCTAATATCTTGATGCCAAATAGGTTGAGCTACCTTGAGAAATTCATGCATTGTTGAATCTAGAATATTTAATTTTCCTAAATCAGTTTCATGAGGACCACCTCTTCCATGAAAATTAGAGCCTCCAAGATTCAATAACTAGTAAGCATCAATTAATTCATGAAATCATATTTCATACGATATACTAGAGTAAGAAAATAGCCAAGACAAATGACTGAAAGGTAGATACATAATACATTCAAACCAAACAGTAAAGTTTCTCTGATGATGTAGTAATCAAAGTTGCAACTACTTATACGAGAAGGGGTTCTAAAATTGATTAAATCGAACTTAAACTACAAAGACATAAGAAAATGCAGTGACCATTCTCAAAGCTTGCTCCTAAATAAATAATCAGAACAGTCAAAACATTTGCACATCAAAGACCTTACCAGCTACTTTTCCATCACTTTTTTAATCCCAATGGATGAGTCAAGATAACTACTCCTTTTGTTCGACATATCAATTTTATAACCTCTTCAACGAGGATTTCAACACCCCTGCAAGAGAATGGCATTCAATCTATATTTTAGCAAGACAAAGATCACATTATGCAATTCAATTTTGACAGACAAGCGTCACATATAACACCAAAATCTGAGATGAATTAAGTGTTTCATACGTGGGATAAGAAGGTCCTCCATCATATAGATATTTACTGAATGCCTGCTTTACACTATCTACATATATTTCCTCTACCATTGCATGAGCCACATGTAGTCTTCCTGGAGCCACACGATATCCTGCTATGCTTGCAACATGCCCTGATTTAAGAGGAATTTTCAAAGCCTTAAGCTTCTGTAACATAGTTTGAAGTCATGTAGACAAAACTCAAAACAACGCATTTAATTTGTTCAGCTATAGTGATTAAAATGGCATCATTTATATTAGGAAAATACAATACAAAATTCCCAAAAACACAAATCAAAAACTAGTTTGAAACAAAATCCCTACACTCATATCGAACAAGCCATTAATATTCAAATACATCCATAGTAGAAAAAACCACACATACCCAACTAAAAAATCAATTATTGATTTGTAATGTTAATATTGCAGGCTGAAAAGATAACAAATTTGACAATATTGAACACCAAAAAGAGAAATGCCTCTTAGAATCTTAGATACCATCTTTCTAATAAAACCCCTTTTGCTTGTGGAAAAGCAATAAAAAATCAACCACAAGCTAGAAATGGGGATAGTTTTACACATTTTCAGTTTTATATAAATCTATGAAACATGCCAAGCTGAAAAGATTACATGTCACCCAACTTGGGTGCCAAGCACAAAATCTCTCTTATGAGATTGTACAAGCACAGTGAATGCCAAATATTCAATATTTGCTAATTATTTGGCTTCTGGTTGCAAATGAGAGGTTGTTAATAGAGTTTTCATGTATGGAAACCTTTTTACTGTCATGTATGGAAGCATTTGTTTTGTATCCACTTATAAAATATGCATTGTAGGTTGACACCATGCTCACAATAAGGTGACAACCACCAATTATTACCCTTCCAACAATGTGACATGCCAAATTTTGTTCTAAATCTACCAATAGTAGACACATTATGGGTTGGACATTATATGTGCCTTTGTAGAGACAATAGCGGGAAACTAAGAAACATGATTCGTTGTGCATGCTTCATCTGCTATCATGCTATCAGGATTCTTTGCAAAAAAAATCAACATTTTCATCTGCCTTATCTCTTAAATTTCATAGCAAAAAAGACGGTAAGTATCCTAGGATAAAAATAAAAGATTTACTATACATTATGTTCAATTCCCAACCACAATATATAAAAGACTAGAAGATGCATATACTTAAATGGAGAGAGCTAATTTATACTTCTAAGCCAAGATTTCTAGGAACTTAGGCCTCAGTTTACTAGTTCAACTCGTATGTCCTCAATATATTATGAATACAATATGAATTTATGAATGAAATTGAATCAAACATTAACATCTATCTAAATGCAACAATGTAAATGTACTTTCTTCCAACGAAAGAATAATGGCTATGTTTTCTAGCTCCACTACATATTCACTTCGAGCAGTAACAGATAAATATTGAAGTGTTGACATTACAAAGACAATAGAATAAAATTTCAAAGCATCTTGTCTATAAAGAGACCAAAATCTAATGCAGTAAAGTATATCATCAACAATAAAGTAGAATATCCATACACTAATCGTATCATCAAAAATCAAGGCAGTAAAATATTTCTAGGCTCCATACACTAATTGTATCATCAACAATCAAGGCAGTAAAATATTTGCAAAATTACTTTTGAGAAACTCCTGATCTGGCTCATCACATCGCTTTAGAAAATCTTTCAATTATATAAAGATCTTCTAATAAGGTAAAATAGTTTCATATTTTCCTTCATGTACAGGAAGAGAAGGATATGGTGTCCCCGAATTTTCTTACGAACCTTATAATTAAAAATTAAAAAAAAAATCAGATTAAGTTCATCATAGAGATGCAAGGTATCTGTAGCAAGCGCAGATTTTGGATGGTAATATCACCATCCAATAAACCAATAAGTTTACAAACACCTACGTAAAAGGGATGGAATGAAGGGAAATAATGTCCATCATCTCAAACAAAGGTATTCAAATATGGTTATGTAAAACACATGACTGTAATTATGGCCCTATTCATGAACCTCGCCTTGTGAAGATGGAGAAGGTCACAGTTAATTAATAATTTAGTGCCCAAAGTGAAGCCCATTTGGCTCTGTTGATATTATGGTTCCAAGGAGCTTTGCTTTATCTTTCAGGCTAGTGGACACTATTTTGTTGGTCTCTCCCACATGATATTTTCCTTACATCCCCTACCCCACTCCTCCCACACCTTGTTTTATCAAAATCAATGTTTCATCTTGGTTCTTCCCCTAGCCATCACATAGTCAAGGTCAAGGAGTCTCCTTGCACATGAGAGCACAAGAACACATAAAAACCTTTGTAGTATATTATTTGGAGCATACCCCTAAGGTAGCTAGAGAGGAATTTCAATTATTGAAAATGAAGCAAGAGTGAAAAGAATATTTCTATCAAATACATAGGTTGAAGAAAACATAGGATAGTGGAATCCAGACCTGGGTGATATTAGATCAAGGCACACCCAATATATGTGAACAACATAATACCTCTATTGGCAAATCAAAACTACCCTGGGTAAAGTCATGCTAGAAATAAGTGAGTCCCAATAGGAGATTCTCTTGTGCATAGATACTCTGCAGTTACAAGTGGAAATTTGGATTACAAGTTGACTTCTCTTGGTTGGATGGTAAAGAGGTGGTGTTTCATACCCTACGAATGCTCAAATCCATAATAAACATGTTCAAAACTCTTAAGAGTTTCATTTCTATTCCAGAAATGGAAGCTTGCAGCCAAGTTAATTCCAAATATTGAAAATATTAAAATTAGCTTGATATGGACCAACATGAATACATGCATATATCTATATGCACACTGAATATATGGCACAGTTATTCTAGAATCTACAGCAGTCTACACAAAATTATGGGCATCATGGGAAGAAGACACAACCTCCCTAAAGGTCAAGGTCTGTGGGGCATCATTAATATGGTGCTTCATGATATAATTATGAAAAGGAATAGATATGTACTACTGAACTTTCACTTAGATAAGCATGTAATACTCAAAGGAACATCAGGTGAAACTGAGCTTTGTGCTAGTTGATGCTCCATTTAATTATATTATTCATCCCACTACATGTGAAAATCTTTTCTTTGGCTCTTGCCTCATATCGATCATGCTAGCCATTGGGGTTTTGATATTTCCAGGCAAGGTCTTGCAATTATGTAATAAAAATATTCATTTATTAGTATTGTAAGAGTTTTAGAGGTACTAACCTCCCAAGACACACATTGATAAATATGTTCCTTGTGGGTTTTCATTTCAGCCCTAAGCTTTACCAATTCTAAGATAAAAAAAACATTGTGAAGAATATTTGCATATGCTATTATATATATTCTTGGTTGGTTCTCAACATGATCCTTTACTAGTAATTTGATTGTCAAGTTTGAAACCCTAGCCTAATTTCAAAATTTGGGCCTTCCTCCCTAGTACATTTCGTTCAACTCCTTGAATTTGATATGGTTATTCTTTTTACATGTCATTTTCTTCTTAACGCACTAAACAAATATGGCCCATTAGAGATATTTTATTTGTGAAAAGTGATTTTGTTTTTGAGATCAAGCATTATTTCATGCTTATTAGGTACCCACATTCTCACTGTGGCTTGAGATGTATGCACCAAACAAACTGACATATATTGGGGTGAATACTGGCCATTTACACTAGACTAAATGATGATTACAATTGTGGTTAGGAGTGGGTGATTATCCTTGTTTGTAATTAGATCAGATATATTTGTTGAATTCTTACTACATAGAACAAAACCTGTATTTCATGTGTGTTTAGTGATTATTGGGAAACTCATTACCTTCTTTGGGATATGATTCTTTCTAATTCCTCAACCCAATTTAGTCCATCTATGCTTCTCAGATATTCAGATTCAAATGGATCTCCAACTTAATGCATGGAGAAATGGTGTATGGTACCTAAATTATCTCCTTTATGTGGCCACTGAAGGTGAACAATAGATGGCATTTAGTCTATTATGTAGATAAACTGAAGTTGACCGCAAAGGAGGAACTATCTAGATTAATAAATCAAGCAATATCCTCAAATAAAACCGTTGCCTTTATTTTCCACCTCTTGTAGACAACTAGAGATAGTCATTGGTCTAATTTATATTAGTTTGAAATTTTGAATTAGTTCACTCCCACCATATATTTCTCATGATAAAACTCATGTGCATTTTTCTTTAGGTGATATCATAAAAGATCTGAAAAATATATTTTGCAACTTACCCCAGTTCAAGTTGTCAAAAACTACTCCAAAAATGAAAATTTCTAATGGTCCAGGGTAATTCTTCCCCGGGGTTTCAACTTTCCTGCAAAGACACTCTTTTATGTCTTAACAAATTAGTGAAATTTAACACAATAGTCAATTTTCCCTTTATTTTTCTAGTGATATGAAGTATAAGAAATTTGACCTTTTGCCAAGAATAGTGCAATAGTTTTGATAGAACAGATTATTGTTGACAATGCAATCCTTTTTTATGACATTTAATTTTATCCTAGGCCATACTTTACAACTAGAGTGGAAATTTTGTTCACAATATAAAAAAATTGAACATCTGAGATTTTCTAGAAGAGAAATATTGAAACAATGTTTATAATAACTTAAAAAAATAATGCTTATGCATTTAGAGCAATAACTAAGTATGAGAATGCCACCTATGCTCCTGGGATCTATGATAGATGTGAAGCAAGATTCATCTCTTCAGTCAAACAAAGTTGATTGCCATGGTAGAGGACTAAATTAAACAAATTTATGAAAAAAGGCTTCAAAGTCGCAACTGACAAGGTTATTCCTAGCATAAAACCTGATAGACGTAGCAAGTGAAACTACCAATCCATGTTGGATATTGTAACATCATTGGTTGGATATTCAATCAACCTATCCAAACTCTAGTTTACAAGAGTCACCATATCAACAATGCTTCTCAACATTTAAGTATGTTCTAATGATCAAATCTAAAGGCAGTTAAGGAGTTAATGAAATTTATAGAAAATGGTATCAAGTATAGATGAAAAAGGAAAACATGCGAATATTTTTAGCATACAACCTATGAACCCTTCTAGATCATATAAAATTTCTTTAAATCATCAAGTTCTTAGAAATATGTCTAAATTTTCAAATAAGGGTTACGTTCATTACAATTCGCTGTAGGATGAATTCACTCAATGTTATGGAGAACCTAGAAGTATAGAGCCATCAAGATCAGATAAACCATAATTCAATAGTTTAATGCAACAAGCTATCTTTACTACCCCTTTCTCTCCATTAGGAGGAAATGCAAGTATAAGCTTCATTTGTAAAACACTAATCAATTCCTATTACAAAACTTAGAGCTAGTGGTACCCATAAAGTCAAGCGGATCAATTGGAAATGAAGATATTAGATCATATGTCGTGTAAGATGGCTCATTCCAAATGTGGTTGACAAATTCCTTAGAAATTTGGTCTTCAACAAGCACAACAAAATTCTGGTTCCAAACATAAAAGAAAAATGCTTGGAGTAGACAGAGAGGGAATATTAGTAATGTTGAATGATTCATAAGAAAATGTATCAAACCTATACAAACATAAATACACAGTGGTGTCCAATATGAATGCTCTTCAAGTGACTTCAACTTTAAACCAACATATCACCAATTGTGTTATAAGAATGGCATGGTAGGTGTGCAATTGAATATGTCTTCAAAGGCAATGTTGATATGAAATATGTTGTTGTGGGAAAAGAACCAATTTTAATGGGTTGTAATGGACACTTTCAAGAATTTGTCCTCCCTACATTGCCTAACATACATGAAGCCTTGGAATAGGAAAACCTTGCTCGAAATACTTACTAATATAAGGAAGTTTAATGAGCTAGTTCAGCCATGCAATAGAAAGTTGCTACAAAAATGGTAGTTGTTTTGTTTGATCCTAATGAAGAAATGCATGATTGACATGTCTTAGTTGCTCATAGGAACAAATTTTTCTTCTAAGACTCACAACTAACTACACCATGGAATTTTCAAATAAAGACCTCTAGTTGTTAAGGTGATAAGCATGTGGTTTCAAGTTGTTCGTTACCAGTAAGAAGAGGGCCTCTCTCAGCATTATTTTAAGGATATATTTTCTCACCTTTCTCTCAGCTGATCATTTCTCTCCTTCAAGATGTGAGGAGATTAGTAGAGAGGATCAAATTAAGTGATGTTATGGCCATACCATTGTATCTGTTGACACTTCGAGTGACGAGACTTGACAATGCCAAGAACATCGAGTGCCCTCCAAGAATTAGTCATTCGAGACAATGTAGTCCATGTGGTTTGTAGAGAGTCTTCTTTCTCTAACATCAGGATCTTCAAACCAACTCTGCACAAGGTCATTACAAATGTAAAAGATAAAAAAGACACAAATTTGGTAGTAAATATGACCAAAAGAAGAACTAGTTCAAACAATTTTCACAATCCTGCTTTTGAAACCAACATTCAAATTTCCTTAGCATTATGATCAGTTATTGTTGTTCTTCCTAGGTTAGTGAACTCAGCTCCAACTTGGCATCAAAAGTATAAGTACATAAATGGAATGTCGGTCTCATGCCAATAGGTCTCCTACGATGAATGCATGGGAACCTAGTACATAGACCATTTTTCTCTTCGCTTAGCTACCCAGGGCTTATTTCCCTTTCTAAATATCAATAATTCTTTTCCAAGAAAATATAAAATAATTATAATATTTTACTATATTCTAAAAGGTGAAGATGTTGAAGTCATGCCCCAAAGTGAATGGAAAATCAAATATCATTTCCTCAAAACCACAAAATATATAAAGAAAACAATAATAATTATAAATAACTAGATCTATCAATCTATGCATGAAGTGAGAACTATAAGCATTTAAGGGACTAAAACAATCTGACCAAAACAAATAAAAAATTTCAAACTTGACAAAATCCTCCAAATAAGCAACAAACAAACCGCTAAAATTTTCTAAGATATCAGAGCTAGACATCAACGCAATTTCATGTACTTGAATAAGCCCATTGTTTCTTAGTAGTAGCCTTCTTAAATTAGTTATTTATCATTTAATACTAGGATACTATCTATGTGAAAAGAAATAGGTCCCAGCTTCATCAAATCTAACTTCATTTCCAGTCAAAGATCAAATCCGAAGGACACTAACTCTAACATGGTGTTAAAGTTAAAGAAACAAAATAACAAAAAATAAAGATATGATAAAAAATAGACCTACCAGATTGTATTGGTCGAGTGTGATAGGGACACCAATAACTAAGACTAGAGAGATTTATAGAATGTGCTAGTTACTAATGTGTGTCTATTGTGTGATTAGTGGTATGGTGGAGAGACCTACCAAGAAGGGATGTTGGTCTTGGGAAAGTATACTAAGGATATCCATAGAGAATTTATGTAAAAGAAATATGAGAAGTGTTGTCTTCAAGTTGGGTTATGTTATGGTAGAATTTTGTTGGTGATAAGTGGTAACAAAACACTTACATCAATAGGTAAAAAGTAGATGTCGGGCATGAGTTGGACTGATTCATGTCATCTCATCCCTTAATGGTCCTAAGGACATGTGGGGACCCAAAAAACATAGTACTTGAAAGACTTGAAAGCATGGATAACAAATGACTCACAAGACTATACAAAAGAATTCTGGTCTCATGTCAATAGGACTCCTACGATGAATGCATAGAAACCTCGTACATAAACTATTTTTCTCTTCGCTTAGCTACCCATGGCTCATTTCCCTTTCCAAATATCAATAATTATTTTCCAAGAAAATATAAAATAAACATAGTAGTCTACAAAGTCATGCCACAAAGTGAAATGAAATAAAAACAATTTCCTTAAAACCACAAAATATATAAAGAAAACAATAATAATTATAAAACTAGATCTATGAAGCTAAGAATGAAGTAATAACTAAAATAATTTAAGGGAATAACATAACCTTTGACCAAAACAAAACTCAAAAATCAATAAAATGCCCCAAACACAAGCAACATATAAACCATTAAAAATTTCCAAGATATCAAAGTTAGACATCAAGGTAATTTCATGTACTTGAATGAGCCCATTGATGCTTTGCGTTAGTCTTGTTAACTAATTTATGATTTAATAATAGTCGAACATTATCTATGTGAAAATAAATAGCTCTCAACCTCATCAAATCCAGATTTATTTCCTGTCACAGATAATAAACGAACAATGTAATGATTAAATATGAAACAACAATCTTAAAATAACACGCATCAAAGAAATGACGTTGTAATGTTACAATGAAAAATACAAATATAGAAATTATTTTTACCTGAATTTGACATATAGTAATCTTGCATGATCAATGGAACAAGTATACCAAAATAAGAGTCCTAGGGTATTTCCCAGTTCTCATCTTGGTCCTCATTTTCTAAATTGTGAACATGATATTCTCTAAGTGAATTGTCATTATGAGCCTCCAAAACATATGTTCTATATGAATTTCATTAGAGAAATTTGTTATATTTTTTTCTCCCCTTCTATCACAATCTAATCGCCAAAGAGTTAGCACTCTTTCATATGGAAAATTGTCAATGTCATACTTTGTTACATATAATCTTAAACATGCATCCACATGTTTATCAAGCTTGTTTCTCAACTCCAACTTCAAGAATGATAATGCACTAAACATTCTATCATCCTCCACTGATCACAAAATCATGGCTTGACACAAATCTACTAATTTGAAATATTCTGATATGTTTTCTTGCAAGTATTGGCTAGCACTTAAAGCAGTCCATAATCGTTTTATAGAACCATTTTCATTAGGATTCTCCAAAAAAGGATATTGCTTCCACATTGTTTCAATAAATCGTCCACCTTGTTGATACAATTTTGATGAATCTAAAATACCTTCAATTGTTTCTCCATGTATCAAGACTTTCTTGCAAAAATGGTCTACTAAAATTTTTTATCTTTTTTGAAAATCAGTTTTTAAAGTTCGTGGACATTGACAATTGTTCCAATATTGAGGGTATACCACACACATGACCTCCAACAATTCATCTCGATGAAATCATTCTCTTATCTCTAACGATAGTGATCTTGCAATTTCTATCAAATTTTGTCTCACTAAAATCACAACATTATCAAACTGGTCTCTTAACACAGAGAAATATTTGGTGATTCGTCTTGTCTTACTAATATAATGAAAGGGAAACATATACCCATGCACTGTGATACATAGTATCCCATTTTCATCAAACGTCAAAATTTTTTCAGTATTTTCTATATTGATGAGCTTAGTCCAACTTTTAAACTCTGGAGCAGTAAAAGAGTCTGGCATCATATACAAATTATCCAATGCAAGACATGCTGACTTCTCGCATTTGTGTATTCCACAATATACATTGTGCAATTCTGATACATTTTCATGAGGACATTCATTTTATGTAGCAAAGGAAGAATTCCAGCCAATGTTAATAATGCCTCTATATCAGTTAGTCGAGAAAGAAGATCTTGAGCTTTTTCTACATTGTAGCAATTTTCATACATCAACCCTACCAAAAATTTGAACTCACTAAATAGTTTTTGAGCTGGTCTATTTAATGAGATCCATCTTGTATCAACATCATTTAGTAGTTTTTTTACATCCGTAATAGCATCTGCAAATTGTTGAAACTCTAAATATCGATTGGAACTATGAGAAAAGTATGCATGAGTCTCACATACAAGATCTTCAACTTTTGAAACTGATGGAAACTTGCTTACTATTTTAAATGCAAGATTTATCCTATGATCCATACAAAGAATATTAAGCATATATGGAAAATTTGATAGTTTTATCCTAACAAAAGGCCATTCCATTGTCCTTGAATTACCTATGCTCCATTTGCTCCAACACATGCCAACTTTTTTGCAATCATTAAATGATCCATACCACTTTCCATAAAACTATTAAGAACAAGTTCATAAATAATTTCAGCTGTAGAAGTCTCTCTCATCCTTTTTAATCCCAAGTATATAGGAATGCCAAATATGGTCATTAACCATATAAATGGCCATCCAAATCCATGAAGTATTATCTATAGTCATAACCTCATCCAAAGACAATGCCATAAACATAGCATTTGCAATCTTCTCTTTCAAACATCCTTTTCTACTTGAGCTAGATATCGTGCCCATTCCCAACCATTGGTTACAGACCAATGAGAAGATGGAAAGTTTTACACATGAAGAAAAGATAGAAATTTCATGTGATTTGGATAATCTATCATAGGACGACCTTTAGATAAGATGTGAAATACAATGCTCAATTGTATCATCTTGGATAACAAACTTCTTTCCATCGTCTTTTCAAATAGAGATATGATGGTTCCTCCACTTGTCTCATGTTTCCTCTTACTTATTAAATATTTTTTATATTCTTATGCATATTCAGTATGTTGACACTCCTCATAAGATTTCCATCTCACAATATATTTCTCTTTACCATAAATTTCTTTTCATAAATTTTTCCTGCATGATTGTGTACTATATATAGCTTCATCTGAAATTTCACTACCTTTTGAGTTTTCCAACTATACACATTACATTTAACTTGTCAAAAATACTTTGTTCTCATTTGTAGGAGGTATTTCTTTAATAAATTGAAAACTTGAGACCCAATTTTCTTGGAATCATCTCCCTATGGTCCACTGGCCTTTTTTTCCTTTTCCATGAATGGATTTTGTCACCTTCCAAGGAAAAATCTTTAACGTTTTCATCACCAATTTCTATTGAAACTGCATTTATCTCACCCTGATCACTTGAGGAACCTATTATTTCATCCATCATATGGATATCAAATGAATTTCCATAAGAGTTAACCTCTCTCTTAGTAACATATTGTTCAAAGGAGCTTGAACCATGAAGAGAATGTGTATTTTTGGATGGACCCTTTTGAAAGTATGATAATACATCCATTTGCCTTGATGGTTTCTTCCCACGATAATCTTTTGACATCTCACTAAATATTTCAAGTTGATCTACAAACTTGCATCAATAGTTTCCAAGAGTTGAAATATGCTTCATATAAATTCACTTATTCATAGAAAATAGAATTGTACTTTGCAAAAGAATTATTGAGTCAACATTGAAAGAACATATATCAGAAATTGAATTTTGAGGCAAAATGGAATTTCACAAAAAATATTTAACAATGCTAATGGGAAACTATTAACTTTTAAGACATAAAATATAATAATGCATGTGTATAACATTGAAACAACATCATCCTTGCATGCTTATCTTAGTCCGTTTGGTTTACTAGTTTGGCTTGGGTCAATGTCCATGTTAGATATCTATGGATGGGCTTTGAATCATTCCCATTCCATGTAGTCAATTTTTTGGATAAATTCTATTAGAAAGATTAGCGACTCTTTGAATTATGTGTAAAAAATAGAATATTAATCCTCATGGATTTGAATGTAGGCATGATCTAGCATGAAATCCATTGTTAAATGAGTAAATTTCATGTGGATTTGTTGTATAATTCCCTTGTTTTTTTACATTTGTGTAGCCATCTATCATGATAAGAAGTGGGTGAATCAATGAAATTTGCATGTGTTAAATGGGAATTCTATGTGAGAATTTGTGATTCCATCTGCATTTTGCATTAGAATTTTAATTAATGTTGTTAAACAACCACAAATTTGTTCATAACTTGGAATCATGACTAGGTCTGGATCTTGAGGAAATTCTTGAGATAAGGTGAAGTATATATCTAGTTACCAATGTGGGAGAATGGTTAGGTGCACCATTTGGGAGTACAAAGTTGAAAAGTTCATCTCCCAAGAGTAAAAAACAAAATCCATATTCTAGACATGTAACAACCATAAGAAAAACCTTAATTATTGTACTTGCTAATTTCAAAACAATGCAATATTAAACATATCAGTCACCAACTCACCAGTATGAAGTTGGTGTAAAATAATATGCATGAAAAAGTTACCATATTTCTTGCACATTTCATATTAAGGTTAGGGTAATTGATTTTACATCCTTTCAAAGAAGAAGGTGGAAGGATATGAACTAGTAGTTTGGATGGAGGCCACCCCACATCTTGCTGCCATTTTTTCTTGAGCCCCTCCAACCTCCAAATCTGATAAGGAGAAGTCGGAGTGAAGGCTATATCATGATTATATATGGTTGGTACTCATCAACAAACTATGAACTATATTATAATATCAACTTCACCTTCTAGGATGTCTAGATTTTAGAAATTGATTTGAGGTACAAGTCATTACCTAGTTCCACATCTCATGATTTTTTAAGCACAATTTTGCCTGTTATAAATTTTGTTTGGAGGTTTTCTATGTTCAATTATGTTTCAAGAAGTCATAGGATGGTCAAATAAGGGACAATAGAATAGGTTTTAGTGGATTTCCAGAGAGACCCTCACAATTTAAGGTGGCAGTGCAAGGGATGGCAAAGTCTGGGCTACAAGGGACCCCTTCAAACCCCCTTTGCTAAATATAGAAACAATATTGGAAAAATTCAAATAATCTTAAAAAAATGAAAATGTGTTGAGTGTAGACCTTTCTCCTTCGGATTCTCAATTGTTGATGATAGTATCTCTTTGCACCACTATCAAGGTGTGATTGGTTTCATGTTTTTCCATTAATAAGGTGTCATCAATTTCTTACTACACCAATTGTAGCATGTGACTACCCCTATATCCTTTTAGAGTCAACCATTTTCAAGGATATCAATATTGTGTGTTGGATACTCCACATCATGAACTTGGAAACTTGTATTATACTTAAATTCCACTAAGTTGTAGGTGTATAGAGACATTCCCTAGCATCCTCTATTAATCTATATAAGGAAGGCATACCAAGGGCGAAAGGAGGAAAATTTTATGATAAACTTATGTTTGGCATCCCGAGGGAGAAATGAGGAAAATTTTATGATAAACTTATGTTTTCTACAATTGAAAGAAGCTCTTCTACACCAACCTTCATCTATCAAAGTGTTCATTCTTGTGTGAGAGTCAAGGAGGAGTTGGAGCAATGGATTAAGAGGAACCTTTAACTAGGAACTCAAGGTAAAAGCTTCATGGTTGTAACGGTTCTCATTTATGAATATAGATCTATATTATTTCCCCTTCCATTATCATTTTTTCTTAGTATTGTATGCAACTCAATGGTAGATATGTTCTTCCTTGAGTAGATTAGGTTAGATCTAGGGGTATTTGACATTCCTCTTGCTTAAGAAGGTTTTAGTTCAGTCTTGTTGTCTTATTATGTGTAGGAAGTAGGTGCTAGTAGTTGGAGTTGAATCTCTAAAGGAGGTACATCAACTAGGATTATACTGGAAAACCATCAGGAGAAAGGTATGGGCCATGTTCTTGTTTATCATAGCTTATGTTAGGATCAATTAGAATAGATCTAGGGGAGATCCATATTATAGTTTATCCCATAGTCTATCTTGGATCAGCAGAAAATTTAAGGCTGAACTCACCTATTCACAGGGGAATCTCTCCATAATAGAATCTATGGATTTATTGAGGGAGGATCTAGTGATTCTTACTTAGATTTGGAAATTACCTTGTTACTTTCAATTTTTGTCAGTGTGTTGTAGTGTTTTGTTTTTTATTTACTATCTTGATGGTTATATTCCTAATATGTCTCAGATATGGCTCAAATTTAAGAAAAAATCTAACTTTTAGAGCATGATTTCACCCTATCTTTAAGATATATAGTTTATCTTGGACCAACAACAAATTTAAGGGTGCACTCACCAATTCACAGAGGCAATTTCTCCATAATAGAATCTATGACTCTATTAAGGAAGCATTTAGAGATTCTAACTTAGATTTGGAAATTACCTTGTCCCTTTCAATTTCTTTGAGTGTGTTGTAGTGTTTTTTTTATTTACTATCTTGGTGGTTATATTCCTAATATGTCTCAGATATGGCTCAAATTTAAGAAAAAATCTAACTTTTAGAGCATGATTTCACCCTATCTTTAAGATATATAGTTCATCTTGGATCAACAACAAATTTAAGGGTGCACTCACCAATTCACAGAGGCAATTTCTCCATAATATAATCTATGACTCTATTGAGGAAGGATTTAGAGATTCTGACTTAGATTTGGAAATTACCTTGTCCCTTTCAATTTCTTTGAGTGTGTTGTAGTGTTTTTTTTATTTACTATCTTGGTGGTTATATTCCTAATATGTCTCAGATATAGCTCAAATTTAAGAAAAAATCTCACTTTTAGAGCATGATTTCACCCTCTTTTTAAGAGATAGGGTGATCAGTAACCAATTGATGTACTATCAAGGTGTGATTGTAACTTTCTAGTTGCATGTTGATGATCCTATAAGGAATGAACACATTTAATAGCTGGAATTTTGGGTATTTTGCATCTTTTCTCTTCATATTTGTTCTTGGATTTCGTTTGGGAGATTGTCTATGATTTATAGATTATGTTTTGACACCTAGATAAGCCTCTCATTTTTTATTTTGGTTTTTTAAGTGAATATGATGTTTTCATTATTTGAGTGTAATTTTGTGATTCAAGCTTGTTTGAGCTTGGTACTTAGTGAATAATGACCTAGGTAGTACCTATGGAAAGTGTATTTAGATCTAGTTGTGAGTTATAGGGCCTTTCCTTTTGTTTCATACTCTAAATTGGAATTATTGCATTACACTACTATATATTTTGTGAATTTTTGGGTCTTTTTCTCAATTGTAAACATTAAAGTGTGCTTGTGAATATCTCTACCAATATCATAGAACTCTAAAACTTCAATTTCTTGGTTTGTTTTGCATTTTTCTTTTCTTTACTAAACTAAATAACATTTGTGTTTCATAAGGAAAAAGAGCCAAAATCATTTGAGATATATCAGAATCACTATAAATGAGTCAGTACCACTCAATACACAGTTCTGAAATAATGATTGCAGGGTATTATAATGCACATCAAGGTTGAGAGTCGATGTTCTTGGTGTTGTCTAGGATTTGACTTTGAGAAAGATTTGTCAAAATTATGTATAGCTAATTTAAAGTGTTGATAACTCATATGGCAAGATGCATGTGGAAATATATGAAACATGGAAGACTTGTTGATCAGAATTTTGAAGGCTTGCTTGATAGCTTAAGAAAATCTACCAAGGTTTTCAAAGTATCTTCCATATGTTTACATCTGTATAGAATATTAAAGCAGTTTCTTTGATATTCTAGGAATTCAGAATCTATTATTATTAGGATTATTATGTATGACAGACAGGGTATATCTTGATGATGTATGGGATTCAGCTTTCCAAGAGTACAGTACCTTCACCTAGCATATCAAACCTTGAATAAAGTCTACTATTGAGATTCATAATCTATTGAGCAGCCAATATATCTTAGGGTCTATATTTAATGACAAGTTATTCTGATTTGAGTAGACCTTCTCAGATAAATGATGTGTTCTAGGATTTGTTGAAGACTTGGGTTATATAACTGGGTTGCTGAACTAACAATATGGAAAATGGTAAAATCACATCTATATTTCTTAAGGTCCACCTTTATCTATAAATCAAAATACTAAAGCTTGTTTTCTCAAAGTAGTAATCTCATCTTCTATGAATCCATTTAAATTAGTTATTCAATAAGCAAAGAAAAGTGACAACTAACTACAATGCACTAGCCCCGATGATTGATCCCACCTAACGTAATACTGTGGTGCTATTGGCGAAGCCTCTACCTATGCGAGTACAACAGATTGGTTGACGAATCATAGCTAATATCTATTGGTGTTGCAACGAAGACTAAGAAATGAGTCATGAACTATAAGAATGGCAATAGAACCACTACTAGTGAAGCCTCTTCCTTTGTGACTACTAGCACTGCCACTGCCTTTGCAACTACATCAACGGTCAACTACAATGATTCATGAATTGATTGCAATATGTCACCCACTAAGCCTTTGCCTTTGCAACTACATCAACAGCCAAACACAACGAGTCACTAACTAAGGGTTCGGGAATGGAGATTCACAAACTGAGGAATGAGTCACGACTATAAAATTCATATAGTCGTTTGCTTGCAATTCATTCACGGGTTTTCCACCCCGATCTATTGCTAAGGCTATTGGTTTTCCATGAGATGGAAATGGTTCGAATGCTTGCTTTTATTCTGATTTTATTCAAGGTTAGACTCTATCTTCAATTGGATATGGCTAGGGAGACGAAACTATATAAGGAATGGGAAGAGATGTGGGCTCTACCTTCACTGGCTCCATCCTACCAACTAAAAGATTTATACCCTAACACTGCTTGCAACGAGTCACCAATGCAGAAATGGAGGATTCACTAAATTTATACCCTGGTGCTACTTGTAATGAGTCACCAATGCAGAAATGGAGGATTCACAAAATTTATACCCTAGCACTGCTTGCAACAAGTTACCAATTTAGAAATGAAGGATTAACAAATGGAGGAATCCAAATGTTCATTTTCCCTAGTCACAACTATCAAATTTATTCCTTGCCATCGATTTGAAAACCAAGAAATCAGGGAGTCGTTCACCGAACCATCCTTTCCCTTGATTTGAAAACCAAGAAATTAGGGTGGTTGGGACCAAACCCGACCTCACAAACCAGAAAAAATAAAATGGGCAATTGCAAACAAATCTAACCTTACAAAGCATAAAATCAGGAGATTGCAAGCGAATATAACCTCCCAAACCAAGCGAATCGAGCCAAATCAGGCAATCAGGCTTTGCATGGTTTATCTGCCCTTTTCTTTGGGCTAAAATGAAATAAAAAATTATTTTTTAAATAAATGTCTGAGTAACTATATAAAATGGGTGTTTTATAAAAATTTCACCCCTCTAAAATGTAAAACCCCTTAAATTTCACCCCAAGGCTAAAATTTTCCCCTAAAATTTACCATGTCGGTGGTGGCTGAAGACTTTTCTATTTGAGATGTTTCTCTAGTGTATCCAAGACCTATCTTCATAGGAGGAGAGCGTTGTACCTTGATAATTTAATCTAAGGTTTCAGATCCTTTAGCAAATCTAAGATTCAAAGTTTTTATTTTCTCAAGTTCCTTTCTTAGACTTACTACTTCACATTCTATCTTCTCATTATGCCTTTCCTTATCTATGAGTTGGTGCTTCAATGTATCTATGGCTACTTTGTTTTCTTCCAAGAAAATTTTGAGTTAAGTAATTTATTCAAAGAAATATTTTTCCTCTAAAGCATCCATAAATTTATCATTAGACTCATTAGTATTTTTCTCAAAATCGATGAGTAATTTAAGATCTTGATCAGATTCTCCTTCTTCACTATTTGGCAAGCCATTAGTATCTTCATGAGTCTAATAACTTCCTCTATTGTAAAACCATCTCCTATTACATTTTGCATTATCCTTCCCTTTTTCATGGTTGTATTTATGAGGACATTTAGAAGCATAATGACCAACTCTATCACAAGTAAAACATTTGAAACTTCGGTGCCCCGTTGAAGTTTCTTTACAAATGTCACCTCATCTTCTTTTGATATATGTCCTAATTCATTGTGTTCTTCCTTTTATTTTCCTTTTGCAAATGCTTTAAATGTTGCTTCTCTGAATTCTGAGTGACCTATTTTCCTCATTTCAAAGGTAGTCGAGATCCTATGAAGTTGATCAACAGTAAAAATCTGCAAATCCTGCGTCTCTTCAATGGTAGACACTGACTCGAATTTAGGAGTTAGAGATCTTAGGATTTTAACTACTAAAGTGGTGTCATTTATTTCTTCACCTATATTTTTCATGCAATATAAAATCTCATCTATACATAGAAAGAAACTAGAAATACTTTCATCATTATGCATTCTGAGAGTTTCATATTGAATTATGAGAGTTTGGAGTTTAGCACTTTTTACCTTGGTATCACCTTCATAGCTTTGAATGATTTTTTCCATATTTCTTTTGTTGTGTTTAACTACATAACTTTGACAAATTATGATTCTGTCAGACTTTTCAATAATGCATTGACAACTTCCGCATTGGTTTCATACATCTTCTTTTCTACTACATCTATGGGAACTGTGGCTGGATATTAGTAACCTCCTTCCACAATTTCCCAAACATATGCTCCAAGGGACTGAAGATAGGATCCGATTCTTGTCTTTCAATATATTAAATTATTTTCGTTGAAGAGTGGTGGTCTGATAGATGTTGTTCCATCTCAATTTCTCATCTTGGGAGATCTTCCTTCAACCGATCAAGCTTCTTTTGAAGGACATACTCTTATACCAATTGTTGGGAAACATACTGATGGGGGGGGGGGGTGAATCAGTATTTTAAAAACTCACAACAATGATTTTCTTTTCTGAAATATGTATGCATATTTACTGAACCTAACTCATGTATGTACAGGACTGTTGTAAAAGAAACTAGCATATGCTTAGCAAACTTGTAAAACATCTAATTCTTTATATGTTAAACCTAAACCAGAATGTAAGAGATTTATCAGGCATTTGATAAGAAGCAAGTAGGTGTTGTTTTATACCTAGGGGGGATAATATGGGGTACAAAGGGAGGTACCCAAGGGAATAATGTAATAATAGGAGGGGCCATAGTAATAAATAAGGTGGTTAACCCGAATCATGTAAGGGACCACAAGTAGTTAGTAATAATGTAATGGGCCCATGGTATTATATAGATGGTATTGAGGGAAGCATGGTAATGACCCATGGTATTGTATGTATAAGGCTTATATAGAGGCTAGAGACTCCACATTGAGAGATGTCAAGGATTATTGTATGAACAGGCATATGGCTTGTGGAGTGTTCTCTTCCTTAAGGAGTGAATGTATGGTGTTGCCCTACCTTAAGGGTTTTGATCAATAAAGAAGAATTTCTATATTATATCTTCTTGTTTTGTGGGTTTATTTCTTGGGTTATTTGCATTGTTTTATATTTTCAGATCAGATCTATAACAAGTGGTATCAGAGCACTCTCTTGGGCAAAAGTGGAGAATTTTTTTTTTTATTTTTGCAGGAACTTTCTGGGGCGGCGAGTTTGCAGATCTAATTATATACGTTTTGGGGGGGGGGGGGGGAATATACAAAATATAATTGCATTATCTAGATTCTTTGTGAAAAAATACCCGATTAAAAAAAAAAATCAATCGAATTGGGTTCTAGAGGGAGATATCACTGATTTTAAATCAGCTCTTTTTTCAAACATTTTGGTGACAGCGAGAGAGTTGCAGTGCTTATCTGAAATTTCAATGCCTAGATCAGGATTTCTATCACATGGGAAGATGCAGAATGGTCATTCCATTTCCAAAAATAGGTCATAATAGGGATTTTGAGCAATATTGACAGAATTGTGGCCATTTCAATTTTTCGCCAATTAAGTGAATTTTCTTCAAAACACTCTTCATGGCAGATCTTAATTTTACAAGGAAAGATGATAGCCCTACTATTGAAGAATTCATACAGAGACTAAAGTTCAAATTTGGGAAATTTTGGAGGGCTATAGTACTGGTTAGTTTCAAAGATAAGGCTGCCAAATGGTGGCACTCATTTGACATCAACTAGTTGTTCAAACTCTCAGATGCCGAATATGAAAGATTCCTTTTAGACAAATGGTCTCATACTAGAAAAAAGGAGAATGAGACATGTAAGGTGTTATTTTGTACTAGTGTCTCCTTATTGCAGGTTCATGGATTGATTCAGAAGGAGAAAATCATTGTGTCTATAAATCCAAGTTGTAAGCAAAATCTCATAAATGTCAACTTGGCAAAAAAATTACAAGTGCCAGTGAAACACATGGAGCACCCATAGGTTAATAATGAGCAAGTGCAAGTTTATAAAGATTTGAAGATTTCTATGGACAAGTATGTATTGCATTCTGATTTTTATGTTTCAGATATGGCTAATGAGGATGTTGTTTTGGGATACCCGTGGATGGAATCGGTGGGTACTATAAATATTAATGTGCAGAAGAAATTCCTAAAGCTCTGGTATAAAAAGAAGAAAATTACATTACAGGATATTTCCATCAATAAACAGGTAGAGTCCATGGAGGCTAAAGCAGAAGATGTTCCAGGGACTGACATATCAGATGATGAGCCATTGGTGATTGACAATCAAACACAAATAGAGGTTGAAGTAGAAAAGGCTACAGGTGTTGATACATCATATGAGGGCTCAGTGGTTGAAGTAATATTGGAAGATAAGACACCACAGGAGGCACCACAACATGCACTAGATAACAGTCAGGCTCCAGTAAGGGGTGAATTAAAGAAAAAGACACCGTGGGTTAAAACTTCAACATATCATCACCCACATCACCCCGCAAGACAACAACCAACAAGATGGCAACCACTTAGCCATAAGGACAACAACCCCCACATGATAGATAGAGAGGAGCGAAGATCCACCTACTACACATCAACATAGAAGAGTTGCTACGGTCAACTTCCATCTCAAGCAAGTGAGGCACCAGCGAGATCGAGGGTTCACCCTTCTCTTAGATGGCTAGATGCATGTGCATGGTACCAGTGGACTACTCTTTTGAGTAGATTTTATTATTTATGTTCTTCCCATGTTTCAGGGACAAAACATGTTAAGGGGGGTGGAATGTTATATACCTAGGGGGGATAATATGGGGTACAAAGGGAGGTACCCAAGGGAATAATGTAATAATGGGAGGGGCCATAGTAATAAATAAGGTGGTTAACCCGAATCATGTAAGGGACCACAAGTAGTCAGTAATAATGTAATGGGCCCATGGTATTAAATAGATGGTATTGAGGGAACCATGGTAATGACCCATGGTATTGTATGTATAAGGCCTATATAGAAGTTAGAGTCTCCACATTGAGAGATGTCATGGATTATTGTATGAATATGCATATGGCTTATGCAGTGTTCTCCTTCCTTAAGGAGTGAAAGTATGGTGTTGCCCTACCTTAAGGGTTTTGATCAATAAAGAAGCATTTCTATATTCTATCTTCTTGTTTTTGGGTTTATTTCTTGGGTTATTTGCATTGTCTTATATTTTCAGATCATATCTATAACAGGTGCAGTAAGAACATAATAAAGTATCACACATAAGAAACACACATGAACATCAGGATTTAAGGTAGAAATCCAATGTGGGAGAAGACCACTGTTGTTGTCATATAAGTCTTCAAACTTATTAACATAAAAAACTTATTATGTTCGTGTACTAGTGCAAACTCATGCCAGTACGTAGGCACCCACCTACTGAAGGCTACACCCTTCACCTGTTCTCCAACTCCTACTGGAAGGGAGCTGCAACCTCCTAATCTGATTACCAACTACTACTAGCAGGAACCTTGGACTTCCTCACTAAAGGCTCCAACCCTCAGCAACGTTTGTGGACCACGTTTCATAAATTTTCACATTGGATCCACTTTCTTTAATACATCGCAAATTGTAGATCAACTGAAGCAAACACCAACTTAGTTCAAACATAACAGTGAGATCACTGTAACCAGAACACAAAACTAAACTCATAATATTGCATCAACACACAAAATCAACTGCAACCCTGATCATTCATATACAATCATGTATATGCTACTTCACATAAGGCAACCTGCCTGTATGCATGCTTTTCTGTAGAGAAACCTCCATAGAGATCTCAATATACTAAAAAATTGAAATTCTAAATCAAACACAGGTTTGATAAGAGTTATTCTGAAATATTGTGGTAGCTTATAGAACCCTCATACAGTTAACAACATCAATAATATTTTCAACCAATCAACATGTAGCCAAATTCAACTTCATCATTCAATCAGTTCTACTTTAGATATTATCACTCAACAAAGATCAACATGAGGACATCATTGACAGCCAACAAAGGTACAACAACACTGATCAAGTTGATTAGTCATTTATGAACAAAAGCCATTCCTTTATTTACGTGACTTTGAAGAGAAGAACCCACGTGTATACACGACTTGACCGAGACCAACCTGCGTACAAATCTGCAAATTTTGACCTAAAATTGTGTAGCCCTTCAAAAAAAAATATAAACTTTGAAATAGGAACTATAAACTAAAAACGAGAACTCTGACCAAAAAACCCGGTAAAAACGTCAAAAACAGTGCTAAAAACGAAAAGTGTTGGTGCTGGAATAACACCTCTTTTTTTCTAGAGTAAATTTTCAACATGTTTTAAAAATGGCGGTGAAAACCAATTTTTTGTGCAAAAATTGTCCAAAAAACACCCTCAAAACGAAGTGTTGATGTTCGAATAACATTTTTTTTTTCAATGGTAAATTTTGTGCAAAAAAGACCTTCAAAACTAAAAGTGTTGAGGCTGGGATAACAAAAAAAATTTCAAGGGTAAAATTTCAACATTTTGAAATAATGGCGTAAAATATTTTATCATGACCTTGAAAAACATTAAAATTTCAAAAAAATAATGAAAACATAAAATAAAATTAAAATTAAAACAATGAAACAACACAAAAAAAGTAAAAAAAAATAGCAAAACATAAATTAAAATATACATTAAAAAACAAAACATAAAATAAAAAACAAAAAAATCAAACATCAAAAATGAAAATCAATCATAAAAATGTAAAAAAAAAAACAAAACAAAACAAAACAAAACAAAATTAACCTATTAAAAAACTAGAAAAAAAATTACAAATTATAAACAAATAAATAGTAAAAAAAAACATATTTAAAAAAAATGGAAAATAAATAAATAAATATGTAAACCATAAAAAATTTTGGGAAAAGAAAAAAAACACATTAAAAAAACTATAAAATTAAATAGGTAAAAATAGAAAAATTAAAAAAACATTAACAAAAAACTAAAAAAAAAAATGAAAATTAAAAACAAACTAGATTTTAAAAAAAATGGAAAATTAACAAAAAGAAATAAAAAAACTAGTGAAATTAAGATTAAAATGTTGATTACTTAAAAAAAAATGTAAAATAATATATAAAAGATTAAAAATAAATAAAAAATGTTTAAAAATTTTTCATAACCTAAAGAATTTGGAAGAAAAAAAAAAAAAAAAAAAAATTATATATATAAATTAATAATAAAAATAGAAAGATTAGAAAAACATTAGGAGAAAAAATAAAATAAAACAAAAACCAAATAGATTAAAATAAAAAATAGGAGAAATTGACCAAAAAAAATTAAAACTACAAAGTCATATTAAAATATTTTAGAAACTAAAAACAAAATAACACTCAAATTATAAAAAAAAAAGGTAAAAAAAAAAATATGAAAATTTTAAAACATGTCTTTTCAATTAAGAAAAATGAATTAAGAAATATTTTAAACTTGTAAAAATGTGTTTTATTTAAGCAAAAATATATATATATATCTATATCTATCTATCTAATATATAATATATAATAAGTAATATATATATATATGATATATAAATTTTCGATTGTTATATTTAAAAATTACAATAAACAAATTTAAATATAATTTTTTTTAAACAAAATATTGTTTATTAAAAAAAAATGATTTAAAAATTTACATAAAAATTATTAAACATATTTAAAAAACACATTTAATAAATATATTTATAATTAAATATTACATAATTAAAAAAAAATTATTAATTTTTTTTTAATTTGTTTTTATTATAAAAAAATAAATTAATTAATTAATTACCACGATCGCGCCACCACCAGGCAGCGTGTGTGCCGTTGGAAGATTCCAGGAATCAGCGTTTAAGCTTTAGCGATGGTAATGATTTGAATACTCTCATCTCGCTGACGTTTCAAAAAAATTATTTATCATAGTCAAGTCAAGAGAATCCGACCACAAGAGGTTTCAGTGTTGTAATTTCCAAAAGAATTATTCATCAAAGTCAAGTCAAGAGAAGCCGGCCATGGGGCCGGGCCATGGTAGGTGGTCTCAGTGTCATAATTTTCAAACTTCCTCTTTCTGTCCAGAGTTTTCTATCTTAAAGGTAACTATTATATTTTCAAAAGTTTTATTCAAAATACTGGCTTTTTATGATATAGAAATATAAGTCCCAGATTTTTATTTTGTAAATATTTATGTATTAATTGAATCTTATCAGTATTTAGTTAGTGTAACGAAAGGATAATTGCCAGCTTTTAATTGTTAATTTTATATTTAAAAT
>APFE031672798.1:162657-198981 GCA_000404065.3 Pinus taeda | reverse complement strand
TTTATGTTTTTTAACTAATCAACGTTTAAAAAAAGAAAAATAAAACAACTTGAAAATTCGTTAAGTAATCATAATTTAAAAAAATTGGAGATAATAAATTTTAAAGTGTGAAAAATAATTTCTCTAAAAAAAGGTATGTTGCATCTACACATTTCAAAATCAACATGAAAATCACTAATATTTAAAAACAAATATTATATTTGATACATAAGAAAATTTAAAATGTCAAAAATATGCTCCCAACAAAAAGAAGTGTATTTTGATTAACAATTTTGAAAATCGGGTCACGTTTTTACTACCCCTACAAAACGAGTAATCGTATCGGTTATTTAAAGTGCCAAAAACTAAGCTTTAAAAAACACGTGTGTTCTGCATAACCCCTTTTCGAAATCGAGTCACTTTTTTGTTATCTCTTCAAAACGAGTAACAGTATGGGTTCCCGTTTCAAAGTTTACATTGTTAAAACTTCAGAAAGACCCAGATCATAATATTCAGAGAAAAAAATGCGTCAATACTTAGATCTAGTCAACCCATGAGCATATCATACAATGGAAAGTCATTTCAGGTCTCATGATCCTGATCCATCATTATATTGATCGATGCATAATTATTTCAGATCTATATATCAACTATGGCCCTTATAATCCAAATATACTTCAGATTGAAGTATTCATCAAAACTCATTTCACATGCACACTTAGCACTTGGATCTTCACCTCCTTATAAAGTTAGAGCCTTAGCCAATAGAATGATTCAAAACTACACTAGTGTCGGTGGAAATCTCGGATGGGATCAAGTAGCCGTTATTGCACTCAATATTGTGGGCTAATACCATGGTAAGGACCCTTGGTATTCTTAAATTAGTGTGCCAACATGTACGTGATTTTTCTTCATTGTACCTGCATGTATAAACGACTTGGTACTTACTAACCCGCGTATAAATCTTCAAATATTCACCTTTATCAAACATATGATTCTGATTTTAAACCTTTGTCCCATCATTCTATTATTCTCTTTCATCACTTTGTCCCCTCTGAACTTACCTGTGGATTCATCTATTTACCATATACTTGTTCTATTACAAGTGAGTTGTCATCAAAGATAACACATGCATCATAATGCCAACAACGTTTGCACTACACAATCTTAGTGCTTAAGCCTGGCCCCTGAGCTCCAAAATTATGCAATCTTTCCCTCCAGCCAAACCTAAACTATGCATTGTGGAGTCTCAGTAATCAAGCCCATCCCTTGAGCTCCTAAACTACATAATTACACAATCACTTGACCTCCTTGTCCTTCCAACACTGCGCAGTGGGAAACTTCAATCATCAAGCCCTAATTTTGGCTCCTTGAGCTCCCCAACTATTCAATCATCAAGCCCAGTCCAACTTGAGCTACATATTACGTAGTCTCAAGGTTCAAACCTAACCCTTGACTTCTTGAGTTGTGAAATTTCATAGTCACTGAGCGTCTCCCTCAACCTACCACCTGATTCTGACTCAGTTAGGGGATCTGCATGGAGCATCTTAGACTAGGGGTTTATCGGACTAATGTCATATTGTCATGAGTGATTTGTAGATGCAAGTTCTCTATCATACTATGACAGGATGATGAAGAATGATAACATGCTAGAATACACCTTTGTGTCTGAAGATGCAAGTTGATCGATCAAAAGAAACCAAAGGGACATTAGTTTGCGAAAATAGATCAGGACCTGATAACATTGAAGACTCCTTATTTGTAAGCCATATGGAGGTGGAAAAGATTTCATTCTCAATAAGAAATACAAAAAGAAGCAGCAAGAATGGCCCGACATTTCCATGTCATAATGAATTCCATGTCATTTGTGTCATGTCATGAGTCATCATATGCCACATCATTTTTTGGATTATGTAAATGCTTATTCGAAAATGTATTACAAAGTGGAAGTCCAAAGGACATGTACAAAATACGAAGAGTCATGTAAAATTTGAAAAGTCATAGGGAAGTGAAATAGTCATGAGGGTAGTCAAAGAGTCACAAGGAAAGTGGAGGATCACCCCATTGGTTATATACACCCTCATTATACAAGGAAAGGACTATTCACCTTCGCTCCTCCCACAAGGAATCAAAGAGACAAGCTAGTTCTTTTGGGGAGCAAGTAGTGGCTCCAACACTCCACTATTAGAGCTAGTGGAGTTCATTATATAAATGTGCCCTAGGAATTTTACTTAATACTTGAAGCTTGATGACCAGCACAATTTCATGCATGGATTATGAATATTTGTAATATTGTTATGTGAATATTTATGATTCATATTTTCTTTCATTTGTACTAAAGTAGTTGAGCTATTTTGGTTATTTTAGTGCTTTTCTAATTGAAAATGTGTTGTAATGGTTGTAACAATCGTCACATCTATGTGGACTATTCTGCTTGATGTTAGGAGATTCTCTTTTCACTTGTATGCACCTCTACTAGGGTAGTATTATTACCTCTCTCTTAGAGGCTCACTTTTCCTCCCTCTGCAGTAGAAGAACCTTGAAACACTTGCAACCAAACATTCACCAAGCACACTTACTTCGTTTTTGCAAAGGCACATATGTGCTTCTCTCTCTTTCTGTCAGCTTAAGCCAAGGAAAATCTATAAGAATATATGGCAGTCCAGACGATACTCTGAATGGGGCTCCTATTCCAAACAGTGTGAGGTCTAATGGGGACTTCACATCAGGGAGACCCCCTTGGTTGACAGATTTCCAGCATTGCCAACAAACAGGGATACCAAGAAGTTTGTCAAGATATATGATAAATGTCGAAGAATGGGAAAACCAACATAGTTTGACTAAATTTCCTTATAACCACAAATTATGATAGAGCCTTTTGAAAAGTGTGCTCTCAACTTTGTAGGGCCAATGTATTATCCGAGTGATTCATTTTTCAATTTCTTGGTTTTTATTTAAGCAAAGGTTTTAAAGCTACTTAAAAAATAAAATGAGTACTTAGGTATTTGTCGTACCACTTACCCATAAAAATAAAAAAATATCCCAACATTTTTAGTACCCTAAGCCTATCTATCCCATTTAGTAC
Source organism: Pinus taeda (assembly GCA_000404065.3). NCBI lineage: Eukaryota > Viridiplantae > Streptophyta > Pinopsida > Pinales > Pinaceae > Pinus > Pinus taeda. Next base: position 195,917 of record APFE031672798.1, on the reverse strand, counting down.
ATGCAACCTCCCTTTTACCTTATTTGTCATTTTAAGTCCAAGGACTAAAACTTTGTTTAAAACCTTTTTATCCCTATCTCTACCCTTATCCTAATTCTAAGGACTAAAACCAAAATAAAAGAAGGGAGTGACTTAGCTTAATCCCTTTTACATAAGTCCTAAATCCCAAAGTATCTCATGAATACTTGTACCCATAGTGTGCATCATAATATTCTATTGATCCATTAACCTCATACCACGGGATTGTTTTCACATAGGTTAAACCATAGTGCACAATATTATATCATGATGGGTTATATATGTCATTTTTGAATGCGTGATATTTCCCCTACTGATCTTTGCCACTTAAATGATTCATTGATCCCCCAAAATCAAACTCAATAATGGATACCTTGGCAGATACATTTGGCATGCCAAGTAGGCACATTCACGTGATGGTGGTCACATATGTGTACAATTAGAAGAGTGGGGAACATACATGGTGTGAAATTATGGAACTCCACCACCTTACAGTGGTATCATTCTGCAGTAGGTAAATTTATTTTTTTAGTAGCTTGAGAAATTCACTAAAGATTTATTCATGCAAATAGTCATCTTCTAAGATATGGTTATCCATTCAAATAGGTTGTGATTACAAAGTGACTTGTGTTGTGAGAAATAAGTTACAATGTCGGGATTACAGGGGGGAATCTAGTGGTGCAATCAACTGCGTAGAGCTGGAGAATATCAATGTTATCTAAATTAAATCCAAAGTATGGAATTCTTTGTATAAGTCAGGTGGGCTGGATTCCTTCGCTGATTCTAAGGGAATGACACGTCCACTGCGCTAAAATTTTAATGAAGCATAGACATTTTTCAAAACACTCACTATAATGATAACAATGACCAAACTTTCTTGGGATGGGGAGGACTAGTTTAAAAACTTCAAAATTGATGGATAATGATGGTGTCCTTTACTATAGATGCCATCCTCACTTCTAGATTTGAGAAAAGGTATTCGAATAGAGATCTTGCTTCCTTTATGGTAGGATGTTTTTTTTTGTTATTTAGAATTTGGTGACATGTGAGGAGAGATATAGTCTAGTATACTATTATCACATTCATATTTTGATGCATTTGATGGGGCGTAAAACCCTTAACATGTCATATTTCTTACTTAAAATCTTGACAAAGATGGTTGCATTGGTTCAAAGGAAGAAGAAGAACCCGAAGTTGGGTATGTATCGTTAGGGTTGGATAAAAATGTTAATTGATGTAAATTGCATAGGCTGGACATACCATAGGATGTATTTATTTAGGATATCAGAAGTAAACCATAGGAAAGGGCCCTACCTCGAAGTGGACAAGAAATCCCTAGTTCCGTTTGTGATAGAGTAATGATACCCTGCCAAAAGCTTGAAAAATCCGCAAACTTAGAAAGGAAAAAATATAGCACCTAGCTCTGAGACTTCAGGCTTCGTGGAAGAAATGGCACCACTTGGGGAGATAGATTCTAATATGTTGGGAACTCTTACAGAGGAATTTTATAATTCAGGGTATGAGGAGGATGTTGAGACTACATCCACATCTCAAGAAGAGGGTATTAAAGAAACTGTTATTAAGGAGCTACCATTAACCACCAAGGTTGGAATTGACAATGGAAAATCAAGGAAAGTCAAGAACAATAGAGGTAAGACTAGAAACCCCAAGTATTTGATTCTATAGCCCCATTTACCAAACACTTCTAAAAAAATAAATAATTGATCTTAATTAATGAAAATATTAAAGCTAAATTAAGAAAACACAAGCCTAAGTTGAATAATTTTGGAGCCATAGTTCATGCTATAGATCAATAGGAAGAATCTATAGTCAGGTCCAAAATAATATTTGATAGTTATATAGAAGAGGGAAAACATATTATTAATGTCATTTTGGATGACATCCTAACCAATTATTATTCCTTTCTTCAATTTGTTGGGTTGTGTTATATTATTTCCATGACTAGCCCCGGTAGTTAAGTTGGGGGGTTAGAGGGGTGGTGGTGAGCGCCCCTTCGTTGTGTCGAGCGCAACAGGGGGGTCATGGGGGGGCGGAAGCCCCTCGCTGCCCCCCCTACTGAGGGGTTTCAGGGGGGAAGTAGCGCCCCTCTATTGGGTCCAGGGCAATGACCTAGGAATTTTTTTTTTGACCCTATATTAGGTGGCTGACCTACTTATGATTTTATGCATGGATTTCACACATAGTTTTGGGCACGATGGTTTTCAATCCATGGTATTTTGTAGATCTGGTCAAGGGAACTATGATTATGTTCTAATCCAAGGTTAATGGATTGGGGTTTTTGGATGCTTCGGCATGTATATATATGTATTGTAACATTGAAAGGAACATAATGAAAAATCAATCTAGTAGTCCTGGTTTTGTGATCCAATGGAAAAATATCTGTGTATATTTGTTTTATGTGTTATGCTCTCACCATTGTTTATTTTCTGTTCTTAGAATTCATATGTAGGTAATTTCTGTACAAGGTTAAAGCTTATACAATTAAAACCTGACATGTCATAATGATAGGCTAAGGATGATCTGTTTGACCTAGGGATCATTAACAAGGAGAGTCATAGATATTTCATAGAGAATTTAAAACAACGATGACTCCCAATGTATCTAACCTAATAACAAATGTGGAAGAACGAAATTTCCAAATGGAAAGACTTATATAAAAAGGAATAAAGGTTGAAAGAAGTAGCTTGTGACATTGGTGATGAGGTTTCCACCTGTCGAGTATCCTCTAGGGTTTACCCTGTTTACTGGCATGCTTCATTGGTTTCTTTATAATTAAGTAAAATTAGAGACAATCAACCTTATGAACTAAATCAACTAGATACCTTCATTGAAGTATATCAAAATTAATACATAGTTGATCATAACTTACTTTGTGAGTTATATTTAATTAACTCCATCATGATAGACAATTTTCATTGGAATCCCAACCCTTTTGTTGGGGATACCCAAGTTTGAAATTTTATGTCCTATATTATGAACCTAGTTATGTGGAAAAAGGCTTCTGAATTTTATTCAAAAGCATAACTAAAGGTTCAACTAATGGTTCGAGAGGAACAACCACTTACAAACTTTGTTGTTAATGACCTGAAATGATTAATGGAAGACCTTATTAACTCAAAACCATTTGACAAAATCAGTGGTATGTCGCCACAGAGTACCACGAGTTAACATGCACCTATTGCTTAGAGGCCCTCTTGGTGGCACACGATATTTGGGAAGGGTTACCACCACTCTTACAGGATAACGATCCCATGGAGTACTCTTATTTCAACTTAGCCCTTAATCGTGCAACTTACTATACGTACTCCTTACTCAAACATGTTTCACTGTGGATAAGGATTTTCTTCCACTATCCACTTATCTGATGCCCCACTAGGTTATATTAGTCCACAATCCAGTGGCAAGAAGAAGAAGCATGCTCCAATTGGGCAAAGATAGACAAGGCATTAGTGTACTATAATGTAGGAGAATTAGGTTACCATGCTTATAATTGGGATGACATACACGTCAAGATCCCTGAGATAGAATAGGTTGCATGGAGACATGCAACCAACTTGGTTGCGGTGATATGACTAGTCCCTCATTTGGAATCTCTTTTTCTCATTAAAACACCTATTTTTTCTTACATGTCCTTCATTCTCCATCTTTGATCACTCATATATATCATTTTTCATGACTACAAGTATACATACATGCATTTGTTTAAGTGTTTTCTTTATTTTTCTTGAATTAAGATCAAAGAGTTTTTAAGGAGTATTTTTTTGTGTATGGATCAATAAGATATATTAATTCTTAATTATATTATATTATGGTTTTCATTAATAAATGTCTAGTGATTAATCAGCGTCCAAAAGTCTCTTGTACATATAGGGTAGTTTTTTATGTACATCGCCACCTTTGCCAAATGTGTGTGTGTGTGTGTGTGTGTGTGTGTGTCTATATATGGTTTGCGATAAATAAATGCCTAGTGATTAATGAGTGTCCAAGATTCTCTTGTACATATAGGGTAGTTTTTTATGTACATCTCCACCTTTGCCAAATGTTAATAAGGCAACTTTCATTATCATATTCAGGGCCTTTTCATATTACAAAGGGACCATCACTTTGATGAAGTTCAAATCCTTTTCCTTGGGGTATATTTGCATTCAAACATGTAAGCTAGGCATACGTATTGAGAAGTCATGGGAAGTGAGTTCATAACAACACCTGGATATTTCCAAACAATGCATAAATGTCTGAAATTGCAAGCTTGTCGGCCAAACTAACCAGGAACATGATTACTCCATATGTGAAGGTTGTTATCACTTCATTGGATCTTTGTTTTATATCACATAGTTATTCCATACTAAGTGTTATCATCTTGGCTAGTTGTGTCTGTAACATATATCTAGGACTCACATTTATACCAACTTCCAACATTCCACCATATCTTTGGTTCCATGCATATGTGTTAGAAGCCATGAACAACAATAACCATTAACGTGATGTTGGGATTGTTGGTTGGTGTTTAATTTCATTTCTATTTTCACTAGTGTTTAGTTCACCAGAAGAATCACAGTTGTTACTCATTCTAAGTTAAACCTCATATTTTTGTTTAAATATGATAGTGCTTTGAAGCATAATGACAGCGGGAAGACCATATGCTTTGCTTTCATTTATCTTGATTAATATATCTTACTCTATGTGTTGATTTGCACTATTACATTGTGTTGTGCTATTTCATATGAGTTTGGAAGCTTAATATTTCACCTATGTTGAATGCTTAAGTGCATAGATGCACAAGTCAGCTTTGAGAAGGGTCCCACTCAAGGTACAACTCTCTACCAATAATTTTCATTTTGAATATGTAAGTAGCTTTATGTTAATCTGTAGACTTTTGAGTTAGCTAATATTCATTTGTAGTAAAGGTGATATTTTATTTTCAAGTAGATGTGTTTTTTATTTACAATAAAGTGTGATATTTCATTTTCCAAAAAGTGTGATAATTTATTTCTAAGCATGTGTGGTTGCATAATTTATGGTTTTCCTGGATTAGTAATTTAGATAATTTGGAATTCTTTTCTATAACCAAAATATGGATAATCAAATTTTGTAGAATTTCCTAAAATACACCTGGTGACACTGAGCTAACCCCTAGAGAAAGTTTGGGTACCTGAGGCACCACATAGCCATGTTGTGTATCATCCATAGGTTGATTCTCATGTTCAGTTACAAATTCCCATGTATTCCCTTGCTTGGGTAATCCATGTCAGTGTGAGGTATTATCACTTATGCATACAACATGGAGGGACTTGCAAGTTTACCAACCTCATTGTAACAATTGAAATGACCAGTGTAGCCTAAACCTTTGTTGAAATTATCAATCATATACATACACCATCAAATTTTATTCTGGGAGGTTCCAGAAGTTGAAACCTAGACCATAGTGAGGGGAAATATACTAATCCTCTAGTTCAATTTTTAGATCTTGGGTCACAAAATTTTAGGAAATAAGATCAAAGGAAGATGGGCTTCCTAAATGCATATTTAAAAAAGTCATGTTGGATATTCTAGTATAATTTTTCTTCTCAGAGGTTCCAAATATTGAAACTTGTATCATAGTGATGAAAAATACCATTGATCATCTACTCCAACTTTTAGATCTTGGGTCACAATATTTTATGAGATATGATCAAGGGAAGTTGAGATTTCTAAGTGCTCCTAAAATCATGCATTGAACAAGTCATGTTGGAATTTATTTTAGCTTTTCTTATGGTAGGTTACAAAATCTAAAACTTTTTCCACAGTGAGGGGAAATCCTATAGATTATCTTATCCAACTTTTAGATCTTGGATCGTGATATTTTAGGGTATATGATGCTTCTGCTATAACTTTTCATTTGAGAGGTTCCAGAGGTTGAAACTTGGATCACAATGAGAGGAGATCATATAGATCATCTGGTTCAATTTTTAGGGCTTGGAATACTATGATTTAGGATATATTCCCTCAGGAAGTTTCTATATTAGTTTGCATGAAAAGTGTTTGAATAAATCCCTAAATCGTTTAATGATTCATTGCATACAAATTGTTTGATTAAACACCCCAATGAAAATGGTGTTTTCTGGATGGGGTCAGTATTGTTTTATGATCATAGTGGCAAAGCTTATCTATGGATATTTTCATGCAAAGCATTTCAAGAAATGTGTTAAAGTTTCTTTTATTACAATTTGCATACAAATTGTTTGATAAAATACCTCAAATACATAAAAAGTTGCATGATTAAGTGGTATACTTTAGTCAATATTCTACAAGTTGGATTATAAAAATCTTTGATATTTGATTTCATACAAAATGTTTAACAAAATTTCTACAAGAAAAAAGACTACTTAATTTCTTGTATAAAAAGTATTTGAAGAAAGGTTTCATGCAAAGTGTTTGATAAAATGTATGAGAGATGAAAATCAAGATTTTGAAAGTGTGGTTAGGTTAAATTTAGTAGGGTTATGTGACAAAGTGGTATCATATATTATTTTCAAACTAGTAAAAGGAGAAAGAAAATTTTGGGTATCCCATAACCTTTGTTAGTCATTGACAGAGTTGGATAAGTGACAAGAAGCATCCTTCAAAGCTATAAAGAAGATCAAGAAAAAAGAGAATAGCTTGATAAATAGCTCTAACAATGAATCTGATATAGAGATTCATCTTAATAAAGGATCTGGAAAATTCAAAGGTATGATTCATGCTTTAATTGTGGAAAAATAGGACATTTTACTTCTAAATGTCCATATGAAAAAAAAGAAAGTAGTGATAGTGAAAAAAACCATAACATAAAGAAAGGAAGAAAATACAATCAACACAAAAATGACCACAAACAGGATAATCATGAAAAGCAAAAGAACTCTTACAAGAAAAAGAAGAGCCTCTACTTAAAAGAGGGTAGTGACTTGTCTGAAAATAGAAATGAAATATTTTTTGATACTCATTGAGAAGAAACTATCTTTATCCAAATCAAAAATAATATTGATGAAAATAAAGGAAAAGGAAGAAATTTTCTTTGAAGCTAGTAGCTAAAATTGTTCCCTTAAGAAAGGAATTGAACAAGTTAATTGTGTAGTTGAATAAAAGCTTGAAGTTTGAAAAGAGCACTAAAATATTAAATGATATCATCAAATTCCAAATCTCGCCACTCATTAAAATTGTTATTGGCTATGATAAGAGTCAAATGACCACCAAATAAAAATCAAAAGATACAAAACAACCAAAGAAAGTGAAGGAAAATATAAAATCTATGGTCATGTACTCAAAAGATTGATCAATGACAAAGACAATAGGAAGAGAGAAAATGGTGTTTTGCATAAAATTGAAATTCCTCCCAAGGACATATATATATATATATATATATATATATAATATAATATATATATATATATACTAAAATAAATAAATAAAATAAAAAATATATTAATATATAATTAAATTAATAAATATAATAATTAATAAAATTCCCACTAATATGGTTTCACGCAATTCGATGCCAAATCTCTTTCCTTGGTTATTGTTTTTCTTGCAACCACTTTGGTCATAAAGAAATATATTATAGAGCATATGCAAGAGAGAATTATATGTGGAAAAAATATATAAGTACTTATGAGTTATCAAATAGAAACTATAATTCTTTGTCTCTTTATTTGACTACAATGGTTTATGTTATAAGTGCAACAACTATGAGCACATAACACATTTTTCTAGAACTAGCATTGTAGATTCTCTTAGAGAAAACAAAGAAGATGATACCCATTCCAAATGAAAGAAAGAATACACCAAAGTTGGGAAAAAGGAGTAGGAGCAAAAAAAGCATAAGAAGGAAAAAGAATAAAAAATATGTTTATAACAAAATATTTTAAAAAGGAGAGAGAAGAGGAAGAAAAAACAATAAATATCCAAAAAGCAAGCTACATAGAAGAAGAAGGAATAGAATGTCAGGTTGGAATATATTTTCAGTAAAAATTACCTTGTATATGTTTTCAAAAATCCCCTTTCCAAAGAGACATTTGAATATCTCAAACATAAATGATGAGTAATATCCATCTCATCTAGTCATTAATTGCTTAAGGAGAAGTAAAAGTTCAAGGGAAGCATCCCCTTTCCATTTATTTCAAATATGGATAGTTATAAACAAGGAGAGTTACGAATAGGGGGAGTATTTAAACGAGGGGGATAATTATTTCTATGATAATTGGACTACATGTTTTTTTGCATGATTGTCATCAATGACAAAGGGGGAGATTGTTCCAATTATTGTCACTGATGTCAAAGGATTAATGTTTTTATTAATTTCATATTAAGCCATTACACATATAATTAAAAATGGGCATGTATGAAAATGTAAAAGTGAAATGGTGTTTTCAAACCCATGAGTTTCGAAGCCCGTGGTATTTTCCCATGATGTGTGGAAAAATGATATAAAAGGGGAAATAATTATTTAATTAATGTGTCATGTCCTTTTGAATCAATGTGTCCCTTCATAAAGGGTTGTGATAAAGTATAAAAGAAATTACTGAGAGAAACTGTGTGGGTGAAAATGTAGTATTCTTTTTATGAGAAAAGATTGAATATCATTCCAAAAGGGGAGGGTGGGAAATCAATTTTAAGTTAGTTTCAAATTTTCACTATAACTTATTTTTTGGGATGTTTCAAACTATCAAACATTGAGGATATGGAGGTAATATCTATAGGTATATGTGTCCAAAATTTTAGACATTGATTTGTTCTGCTTTATGAGATATGCATTGTGGAAGTTAGGGTTTTTGAATGCTCCTAAAATTAGTTTCAAACAAGACATTTTGGAATTTTTGATGTAAATTATTTTATGGGATGTTTCAAGCCATGAAATGTTGAGGATATGGAGGGGAGATATTAGGTTTCATGTAATCAAAATTTCATACACGAGTTTGTTATACTTTCTAAGATATGCCTCATGGAAGTTAGGGTTCCTAAATGTACCTTAAATTAGTTTCAAAGAGGTTAGTTTGGTATTTCAACTACAACTTATGTTTTTTTTATGTTTTAGACTATGAAATTTTGAATGACAGGATATTTGGGTACATGTGATAAAAATTTCAAAAACTAGTTCATTATAATTTTGGACATATTCCCTGTGGAATTTATGGTTTTTGAATGGTCCTAAAATCAATCAAACTAACATTTTTTCTATGACTTCATTTTTGGAATTTTTAAGACTATAAAATTTTTAGAGATCTAACAATACATATAGAAGTATTTCTGGTAAAAATTTTGTATATTTTTTTATTATACCTCCAAAATATTCCCTATGGAAGTTAGGGTTGTTGGTACTTTTGTTATAACTTCTTTTCTTACAAGAATTTTCACACTATGAAATTTTCAAAGATCTCAGAAGACATATATAAGTACCTTAGATAAATATTTCAAATTCAAAGTTTCAAAATTGGATATATGGCATGTTGTACAAGTTTGTTCTTAAGAAGAGGCCAAAAACAATCAGGCTTTTGGAGAGTTACCTAAATTTCATTTAGAGGTTCAAATTTTAGTCAAACTTGGTGTTGACGGTGTTGGACCTGCCAACATTCAGGTATCTCCCCAGTAAGAAGTCCCAACTATACCTCACACCATTTGGTGTAGGAGTCACATCCAGTATGATGGCCCAGTTGCCATTATCTTAAAGATATGCCTTAGCTCTTGCTTGTCATCACTTGAGAGTGGTATACTTAGTCTTCAACCAGTGAGGTTTGTGTGCCTAGTGAGTGGTTAGTGTAACTTGTGTCTAAGTTCTTTCACTGTAGAGGGAGATGGTGAGAGTGAGTCTCAAGTCAAAAGGGAATAGTCCCAACTCTGTTAGATACACACAACATAGCAGGATTCTAACACACAACATAGCAGGACATGCATAGCTTCTGGCGGAGTAGTCCACATGGATGCGACAATCATAAACACAAAGCAAACAAATAGCAAGTAAAAATCCCAACGGAATAGTCCACATGAGTGTGATGGTCGTCATAAGACGTTTACAAGAATGAATCTATTGAGTTTCCAGCAAAATAGTCCACACGGGCGAGGCACGTTAACAACTGATACAACACATTTCCAACAGCATATGTACTAAAACAATCAAAATAGTTCAAGTGTCTTAATACAGGTTAAAGAAACATGTCTTGCAAGAATGCAAGGTGTTAGCCTCCTGCTCATAGCAGGTATTCATCTTTCATGATCGACATTTTTTCATGCCAAATATGTCATACTTTGCAGGCTGCAATGTTCCATATTTGCTACTGAGGCCCAAGAAGTGTCCATGGGAGTGTGCTATCCTAAGTGCCTCTCTTGTATTCAAATTTCGATGAGTTATTCCATTTTTGAAGAATTTTCAGTTAAAGGGAGGTCCAAACAGCTTAATCTTGGTCTCCCTAGGTTTCAATTTCCTGTTGTAGAATATAGAGAATCATTATCTGTCCAAAAAGCTTAATACTGGTAGATTCTTAGATATGTAGAGAAGCAAGGGTGCTCAACAGCCTAATCTGAGCCCCTGGATGAAATAAGTATAGATGTAGATAGGAGGATAGTAAAAACGAAAAAATTGAAAAGCTGGGTTTGCTAGTTCAAGTGCACCCAAACCAAAGAAGAAAACATGCTAGGTAAAGCAAGCTGAGTAAGTAGTTTTGTGGTTGCAGAAGTCAAGCTATGTGATCCATTTCATGTTTTCAAGTGTTATATTCATCCAGATCACAGCTTTGGGGCACCTTTTCATTTTGATCAGATCAAGCAAGGCATCTCTAACTCCCCCTTCTTCTTATTTCCCAAATCACTCACTAACATCCCCTTAAGGACCATGGGATTTGCCCAATCAGTCCTGTTTTCACTCCATCCTTGTTAAAAACCAAGTTGACATCTTAGTTGACTTAGTGAAAAGAAGCCACATTTCTTGTGTAAAATTAATCTTTACACACTCATTCATTTCCCTATGCTTAAGGTCTCCATTCTATAAACATAGCATGCATCCCCTCCTTTTACATTCCAAAGATCTCACATTAACATCTAACCCTATTATCTAACTCCCTAAATCATTTCCCCTCCCCCTATTCTACAAAAAACTATATAAAATCCCAAAATATTACATATCCCACCCTATAGCACTATAGCTATGTAACATGGTTCGGGAGATATTGGTCCATTTGGGACTAATCTAAACCCTTCTGCGTTTTAAACCCAGAGTTACTTTAACCTCTGGTTAAAATAATAACCCTGGACCCCCTCTTTCATCTATAAACCTAACCCTCCCCCTCCACCTGCATTGTTAATGGTTAACCGACGCACATAGCCCGCAAACCCAAATGAAAAACCCACTTTCCTAAAGTTTTCCCTCCCACGCTGAAATTAAATAATTAATACAGGCACCACGGGCCCATCCCTTATCCTTGCGTCGCCTTCTCTGTTCCGCCATCCGTCCAATTGCTCGTGCCCTAAGATCTACAGTGGGCGGGTCTTTTCCCCTCCAAACCGGTCGATGGTTAGCGTCCGGGAGATGGGCGGTTTTCCCGTCGTACTCCCGCCACGCGTCACCCTCTCAACTGTGGCGGAGCCCCCTCCTCCCAAACCACCTATGCAGAAAAGTGGTGCGCCATGAAACCGGAAACCACCTTCCCCTGTGTGACGTCAGTGCCACGTCTTCTCCTGACGTCATCTCCGCTCTGTTGATGCTCTGCCACATTACCACCACCTCACCCCTTTCCTGCCTGTGCCTTGCCACCATGTCACTGCCATGTCACTGCTCTGTCAGATGCATGTCACCCTACCGCTTCCCCCTGCGTGACGTAAGCACTGCGTCACCCTGCCATGTCACCCCGCTGACATCATCCACTGTACTGGGTCCCACTGCTAACGTCATGCTGAGGTCATCCATCGTACCGCTAACATCATGCTGATGTCACCCGCCGAGAAAGGGCGCAAAGGGTGAAATCGATGCTTCGGAAGCCCGGAATGAAAATCTGAGGCAATTTTTGATGCGCGATTAGCGCTTAGCACTAATCGTGCATCGCTAAGGAAAAAGGGCCAAAATAGAAAGCCTCATTCAGTGCGTGGTTCACAGCAGCTATTTTTGTCGTAAAGAGATAAAAAGGGCGATTTAGCAGTTTAAAGAGTATCAGAGGAAAGATAAAGCCCAGATTCAATTAAAAAAGGTATCAGTGAAGCGGCAAAGAGTATCAGATCAACAATATCAAAGCAGGTGAACGTTAAAAGCCTCCATCAAAGTCAAAGAAAGTGGTGAAGCCACTTAAGGCTCTCAGATCACAGTTAATGCACGTCAAAGCCACTCAAGAGTAGTGGAGAAGAGACCAAGGCACATTGATTGCAAACTGGACAGCAGAGCTACCAAAGGATGCCACATAGCCTCATTTTTTAAATAGCTGCCCCCAGCATAGCATCAAATAGATATTTTTACATTACTTGCAAGAGAAGTTAGGTTAATTGCATTTATTTCCTCAGATCTTCTATCAGATCTATTTTTGTAGATATTTTGCCTATAAATACAGCCCTGAACAATGTAATAAGGGTTGGTTGGTGGGTGGCTGGTTGTATTTCTGATTCCAGACTTGTGTTAGTAAATGTTAAGAGCTTTTGTAATCAAAGATTGCTGGAATGTTTGCATCTGAACTGGCTGGTTGTGCTTTTAATGGCTGAAGAGCTTGATATGGAATTCTCGTGCTTGCTCATGGTCCAATAAGTCTTTCCTCCCTCTGTTTATCAGTTTATATGTATCTGTATCATCTATATATCATAATCTAAGTTGCAGGAAAAAGGAATAGATCAGAACTGGTTTTCATGCCCTCTGTGCTCAATTCTTGTAACTTTCCTATGTTTTCCTCTAAAATAGTGATTAATATGCATTCTTAATTGAACATGTTTAAGCTATTTCTCTCATTTCTGAATACTGTCTAGGAATTCTTCATTTCTCCTATTTAGCCTTCATCCACTTTCCCTCTTTGGCTGGATGAGAGATCCTTAATTGCCTCTCATCCCCTGACCTCCATTTCATCCTTGTTCCAGCATTAAACATTGTGCCATGTGTAGCTATCCTGCTCCATATTCCCCTCTTCTACCAAAGAAAACACATCCATCAGTTCACATTCATGGACTCCATGCCCAATGGTTTGAACTTCTTACACTTTGCATGCCAACTCTACCTGAATAGATCAACCATCCCACCAAACTCAAACAAAACCCATGTACATCATATCTAGCCTAAAATTAGCCCTTAAACAAAGCTAAATCCCAAGAGAGAGCCCTCTCTGACTGCTGGTAGGCTAGGACCTGTAGTCCAAAGCTTGGTTTGTGGTTACATCGGCCGTATTCCCTTAGGAGTCAAAGGGAACAACCTGAGTGATAACATAATGGCGACTCCACTGGGGAGCAATCATCTGTTCATCTCTATAAATCCCCTTTTTTTATCATTTTTACTTTCAAATAAGTCTTAAACGTGTTTTGAAAAATCCCAAAAAATCAAAAAATCTGAAAAAAAATCTCAAAATATTTTGTTTCTTATTGCATATTTAGTTCCGATCTATGTGGTGGATAGAGATCAGGCCCTTCAAAGCTAATTTATTCATCCACCTGGCGGCTCCACATAATCCTCATAATAAAGACTCCACTGGAGAAATGAACCCAAGAGAAATATACGAGCAGATCAGGCTTTTGACCTAGATTACTATCCAAGAGCTCACGTTCTATCTCTTCCATAAAGTTTTGCTGTGTATATTGTATTTTGAAAACAAATTTAAATTAGATTTTTATGATTTGCCTTTCGGAAATGTTGTTGAAAAGCCTCCTTGCACACTAGAACAACAACCTTTAAATGCTGCTGAAAATCATCATACAGCCAAGGAGGAAACAAATGTCAAAGCCAATCATTCTATCCTTGTTCATGTCGAGCCCATTTAGCCAATCCCTGTACATAATCTCATGCCTCGTAAGGTTCGTGATAGATATAAACCTCTTGTTTTTCCTCCCGTGCTTAATCCTCTGCCCAAAAATCATCATGAATGTCTCCCAAGATTTGATGGAGAGAATGGAATTACTGCGCAAAAGCATATCCAAGCCTTTGAAGACTAACTTAATATATTTGAAGTGGAGGACGAGGATATTAGTATCAGGCTGTTTGCCCTTTCTTTGCAAAGTGAAGTTAGGACTTGGTTTAAAGCATTACCTGAGGCTAGCATCTCTAATCTTCAGCATTTTTCCAAACTCTTCCTTGATAGATGAATGATCAAACTTAATTTCCTCTTGCTCATTGAAGAATATAATCAGTTAAAAAGACGTCCAAATGAATCTATCCAGCAATTTTATGATCGATTCAATCAAGTTTATCATTCTATCCCTTTGAATATTAGACCTCCCCCTGATTTAGCTCTATTGCATTATCCAAGAGCTTTTGACCTAGAAATAGAATTCCGTTTAAGAGAAAGGAGCCCGTCCACTATGAAACAAATGTAGGACATGGCAGTGGACATAGAGGCAAATCTGAAGATCAGGGAAGAAAAGCGCAAAGCAGAGCAAGAGTAAAAACTTCATGGTTTGTTACAAAAGTCAGAGGAAATGATCACAATGAAAGTGGAATGTTTAGAGCACCAGAACACATCTGTTTTGCAAGAGGAAAGTAATGGCATTCATGAACAAACCTGCCAAAAAATAGATGACATATTCGTATAGCCATACATGATGGAGTAGTCTCATGATATACTATATGAATATAACAGCTTCTCTTCTTTCAACTGCTTGCCAAAATACGATGAGTATGATGATGATGATGATCCTAATGACCAAATCAGCCTTGCAGAGAAGTCAGAGCCTATTTTGGTAGAAAGCGCAGTTCAAGATCAGCAACCTAAAATCAATGATCAACGTGTCTATCTCAGCTATAAAGTGAAGGAGGAAAGCGCAGAAAATTTTGATTTCAGTGAAGGAACTTTACCTTTCTGTGTTGATTCTTTTCAATTTATTAAGGAGAACTATCATACAGTTAATAAGCAAGTATCAACAAGTGTTGATATTGATCATCTAGAGGAAGCCCAAATCATTGTTCAAAATATATTGTCTCTAGTTTTGCAACCCCAAAGAGCCATCGAATATCAAATTGAGGAAGATTCGAAAGCGGTTGTTCGTGACCAAGTGATCCAAGTGGATCCCCTACCTCTTTATTTTCAGCCATCTGAGTTTTTCGAAGAAGAAGAGGAGTAGCCTGCACAGATCAGTCAAGAGCCATATGAGCCTGTTTGTGATAAATTGCAAATACCAGTTCAAGTTTTATATTATTCATGTGTTGACAGGGTGTATGATGAAGTAAATAAGTGCTCTTCTCCATTAGCAGGCTGTGTACCTCAATATCAAAATGTTGAGGATATCCAGTTTCCAAGGCACGATAGTGATCCCAAACTTTTGTACAGTTCTTCAATTCAGTCCAGCAATAATGTATCTATGTTGCAGGACCCTTTTTTATAGTTTCTTGTTTCAGCAAAGAAGGTCAGTAGTTTTCTGATCTTCTCAAAAGTTAACAAAGTTATATATGATGGAAAGATCTCCATTTTTACCACCAGCAAGCACAAACAACAAAGCTCACCGAGGTTTATAACGCTTAAATGGCTGCACTGGCTATTTGATTTCACCTAACAGAAAAGTAAGTGCTGATTAGAGTAGGTAGGTAGGATTTTAGTTTTCTATTTGGATAGCAAGCTTCCTATAGTTGAAGCCTGAAGTGAAGGCCCTAAGCCCTTCAAGTCTGCTGTCATGTTCATAAATAAAACAACTAGCAAAGGGAAGTTTTCAGAGTACAGGAAACAACTAAAGATTAAGGCATTCTGACCTGTTGTTCTTGACTTTTCACAAGGAAAAGCCATCCCCAAGTGGATCCACTGTTAGCCTCCTGCTCATAGCAGGTATTCATCTTCATGATAGACATTTTTTCATGCCAAATATGTCATACTTTACAGGCTGCAATGTTCCATATTTGCTACTGAGGCCCAAGAAGTGTCCATGGGAGTGTGCTATCCTAAGTGCCTCTCTTGTGTTCCAATTTCGATGAGTTATTCCATTTTTGAAGAATTTTCAGTTAAAGGGAGGTCCAAAAATCTTAATCTTGGTCTCCCTAGGTTTCAATTTCCTGTTGTAGAATATAGAGAATCATTATCTGTCCAAAAAGCTTAATATTGGTAGATTCTTAGATATGTAGAGAAGCAAGGGTGCTCAACAGCCTAATCTGAGCCCCTGGATGAAATAAGTATAGATGTAGATAGGACGACAGTAAAAAGGAAAAAATTGAAAAGCTGGGTTTGCTAGTTTAAGTGCACCCAAACCAAAAGAAGAAAAAATGCTAGGTAAAGCAGGCTGGGTAAGTAGTTTTGTGGTTTCAAAAGTCAAGCTATGTGATCCATTTCATGTTTTCAAGTGTTATATTCATCCAGATCATAGCTTTGGGGCACCTTTTCATTTTGATCAAATCAAGCAAGGAATCTCTAACTCCCCCTTCTTCTTATTTCCCAAATCACTCACTAACATCCCCTCGAGGACCATGGGATTTGCCCAATCAGTCTTGTTTTCACTCCATCCTTGTTAAAAACCAAGTTGACATCTGAGTTGACTTAGTGAAAAGAAGCCACATTTCTTGTGTAAAATTAATCTTTACACACTCCATTCATTTCCCTATGCTTAAAGTTTCCATTCTATAAACTTAGCATGCATCCCATCCTTTTACATTCTAAAGACCTCACATTAACATCTTCTCCTATTATCTAACTACCTAAATCATTTCCCCTCCCCCTATTCTACAAAAAACTATATAAAATCCCAAAATATTACATATCCCACCCTATAGCACTATAGCTATATAACATGGTTTGGGAGATATTGGTCCATTTGGGACTAATCTAAACCCTTCTGCATTTTAAACCTGGAGTTACTTTAACCCCTGGTTAAAGTAATAACCCTGGAACCCCTCTTTCATCTATAAACCTAACCCTCCCCCTCCACCTGCATTGTTAATGGTTAACTGGCGCACATAGCCCACAAACCCAAATGAAAAACCCACTTTCCTAAAGTTTTCCCTCCCCCGCCGAAATTAAATAATTAATACAGGCACCGCGGGCCCATCCCTTATCCTTCCGTCGCCTTCTCTGTTCCGCCATCCGTCCGATTGCCCGCGCCCTAAGATCTATGGTGGGCGGGTCTTTCCCCCTCCAAACCGGTCGATGGTTAGCATCCAGGAGATGGGCGGTTTTCCCGTCATACTCCTACCACGCATCACCCTCTCGACTATGGCGGAGCCCCCTCCTCCCAAACCACCTATGCACAAAAGCGGTGCGCCATGAAACCAGAAACCACCTTCCCCTGTGTGACGTCAACGCCACGTCTTCCCCTGACATCATCTCCGCTCCGCTGATGCTCTGCCACATTACCACCACCTCACCCCTTTCCTACCTGTGCCTTGCCACCATGTCACTGTCATGTCACTGCTCTGTCAGATGCCACGTCACCCTACCGCTTCCCCTTGCGTGACATAAGCACCGCGTCACCCTGCCACGTCACCCCGCTGACGTCATCTGCTGTACTGGGTCCCACTGCTGACATCATCCGTCGTACTGTTGATTTCATGCTGACGTCACCCGCCGAGAAAGGGCGCAAAGTGCGAAAGCGATGCTTCAGAAGCCCGGAATGAAAATCTGAGGCAGTTTTTGATGCGCTAAGGAAAAAGGGCCAAAATGGAAAGCCTCATTCAGCGCGTGGTTCACAGCAGCTTTTTTTTCCGTAAAGAGATAAAAAGGGCGATTTAGCAGTTTAAAGAGTATCAGAGGAAAGAAAAAGCCCAAATTCAATTAAAAAAAGTATCAGTGAAGCGGCAAAGAGTATCAGATTGACAATATCAAAGCAGGTGAACGTTAAAAGCCTCCATTAAAGTCAAAGAAAGTGGTGAAGCCACTTAAGGCTCTCAGATCACAGTTAATGCACATCAAAGCCACTCAAGAGTAGTGGAGCAGAGACTGGACAACAGAGCTACCAAAGGATGCCACATAGCCTTATTTTTGAAACAGCTACCCCGAGCGCAGCATCAGATAGATATTTTTACATTACTTGCAAGAGAAGTTACGTTAATTGCATTTATTTCCTCAGATCTTCTATCAAATCTATTTTTGTAGATATTTTGCCTATAAATACAGCCCTGAACAATGTAATAAGGGTTGGTTGGTGGGTGGCTGGTTGTATTTCTGATTCCAGGCTTGTGCTGTAAATGTTAAGAGCTTCTGTAATCAAAGATTGTTGGAATGTTTGCATCTGAACTGGCTGGTTGTGCTTTTAATGGTTGAAGAGCTTGATATGGAATTTGTGTGCTTGCTCGTGGTCCAATAAGTCTTTCCTCCCTCTGTTTATCAGTTTATATGTATCTGTATCATCTATATATCATAATCTAAGTTGCAGGAAAAAGGAATAGATCAGAACTGGTTTTCATGCCCTTTGTGCTCAATTCTTGTAACTTTCCTATGTTTTCCTCTAAAATAGTGATGAATATGCATTCTTAATTGAACATGTTTAAGCTATTTCTCTCATTTCTGAATACTATCTAGGAATTCTTCATTGCTCCTATTTAGCATTCATCCACTTTCCCTCTTTGGCTGGATGAGAGATCCTTAATTGCCTCTCATCCCCTGACCTCCATTTCATCCTTGTTCCAGCATTAAACATTGTGCCATGTGTAGCTATCCTGCTGCATATTCCCCTCTTCTACCAAAGAAAACACATCCATCAGTTCACATTCATGGACTCCATGCCCAATGGTTTGAACTTCTTACATTTTGCATGCCAACTCTGCCTGAATAGATCAACCATCCCACCAAACTCAAACAAAACCCATGTACATCATATCTAGCCTAAAATCAGCCCTTAAACAAAGCTAAATCCTAAGAGAGAGCACTCTCTGACTGCTGGTAGGCTAGGACCTGCGGTCCAAAGCTTGGTTTGTGGTTACCTCGGCCGTATTCCCTTAGGAGTCAAAGGGAACAACCTGAGTGATAACACAAGGAATATTCTTACAAACGAATACAATACATGTGTGAAAATGTGCTACCTTGTTAATAGGCTTCTAAATTAAGCAAAATATCCAAGACACATTCGTACACCATTACATCACTAACCCCGATTATGGGGCATTGGAGCTACTGCTCGCTCCTCAAAGAAAATACTACAAACTATCAAGGCGATGTGGGAGGAGCCAAGGTGAAAAGTTCTTTACATGCAAAAATGAGGGGTATATATAGCCAAGGGTAAACTTGACTCTTGTGATTCTTTGACTTCCTTCATGACTATTTGAGTTACATGACTCTTCAACTAACATGACTCTTCAACTTGGTATGTGGGTCTCTTGGACTTTTACGTTACATTACATTGATTACAGCAGTGTGGCCCATGGTTGTGATGTGGCCAAGATGAATCATGACATGAATTGACATGATAGTGTTGGTATGGTCATGCTGATGGTGGTGTCCATGTCAAGCTACAATACTACTAAATGATGAGTGTGCTCTTGGTGTATCATAACTTCACCTTCGCATGGAAAGATGTTCGGTGTCTTCGATGGTCTTGGAGTTCACTTGGTGTTGCATGTGCATGTATCCCCCACACTGGTATGTGGCATGCTTCATGTCTTCATCCATTCATGAACAAGTCTCTTATAATGCACTCCTTGTTCATCTCGTTCCTCGTCACACCATGTCTCATCCATGTACCTATACATGAAATCAGTCATGATGAGACAACATCAAATTCAAAAATCCCCTAGTCTACCATGATGCATCATCTTTGGTTTTTGGGAGCAGGTGACCTGGAGAGAGGACAAGGTTTTGAAACTGCGCAAAGCACATTTTAGGCTAGGATGTCGAGCTTCGAGGCACTGTCAAGAAAAATTGTGCAGAGGTCACTAGGAAGCTACATTAAGTAGTCTGGAACAATAATGACATTCTGCAATATCTGGCTCAGCTAGGAGGTAGAACTATGCAATTTTTCCTAGTAAGGCAGAGTGGGCAGTAGAGGACACTGGTAGTGAAAACTACACAAATTTTCAAGGGAGGCTAGAAGCAGGTTGTGGGAGGTTTCTAGCCAAAACTGTGTAGAACTCAGAGGCATTCATGTAGGACATGGTTGCATAGTTTACAAGCT
This sequence comes from Pinus taeda, assembly GCA_000404065.3. NCBI lineage: Eukaryota > Viridiplantae > Streptophyta > Pinopsida > Pinales > Pinaceae > Pinus > Pinus taeda. Next base: position 175,673 of record APFE031672798.1, on the reverse strand, counting down.
AAGTGGGGTGTAGGTCTTCTAGTGGACAGTCCACGAAAACTGGTCAATTTTCAGGAGGAGCAAGAGGCTAGCTAGTAGGAGGACTGATTGACAGAACTGCGCAATTTTCAGAGATATTGTAGTGGTAGGTAGCGGGTGCCTATCCCTCTTGTCTGCGCAATTTCATTAGTCATAAGAGGTAGTCATGATGATATATTCTGTGCAATTTTTGGGAGGAGTGAAGCTCGGGGACACTGCTCGGTCAAACTCTTCGGTTGATGAGTGTTAGGCTTGATATGTTGGCTTGTGGACAGTGCAAATTGAGATGGCTTCTTGGGAAACTTTTGCATTTTTCTTGGAGACATTCAACTAGGTCGATTCTAGGATTGCGCAGTGCAAACTGCCTAGGAGGCCGCTTTAAGATATGCACAATTTTGGGCAGCAATGCTTGGTCACTGACGGTTGAGACTACGCAGTGTAGCTCAGTGGAGGTCCGGCTGATGGAGAGTGGTCTGGTCGATAGATTTTCTACAAAATGACTAAGTGTGTGAGCAAGTGAACTCTTTTATGCATGACCTTGCAAACACACACTCAACATGACTTGATGACAAGGCACTACAAACCAACAAAAAAACATATGCTCAGTGTGACTAACCGAAGGGTGTGAGCAACTAGTGTGGCACTTGAGATAGATCGTTGAAAAACTGCAACGACACTTGTGCTACATTGCGTACAACTTCATCTGTGAGTGTGATAAATTCTTGCATAGAGAATACAACTTGTACACATGAAGACGGGCCTTAAACATAGCCAGAACATGACTGCAAACATGACATTTCAACCAACATGCTAAAAGATGACCGACAAATGGTCAAGCAAAGAGGGTTTAAAGACTTGATACGAGCTCATGTGATGAGTTCGAGTGTTTGCAAACATCAAGAAAAAAACCAAGGAAGGCTCTAAAATTGGATGCAGGCCAAAATTTTGGAGGGTGTTGTAGCCGCTACAACACTTGGTGGAGGTCAAAGTAGTTAGAATATCTAGTAAAGATAGAAGCAATGAAAAGACCTAGTGGAGATATAAGTAGTAAGCAGACTCGTTGAAGGTAATGTGAATGTTATCATCTTTGACAAAGTGATATGCACAAAAGAAGATTTGTAATTAAGGGTTGTTTCTCAAACAAATAGATTGGTGTCTCTTACCATGTTGGTGCTTAGTGGCAGTGGCTCTAGAAGGTTGATTCCTACAAATGTTTGCAATGGTAGGGATTGGTGTCTCTCTAGTAGATGGGTTCCCATGAAAATGTTGAGTTGTGGGTATTAGTATCTCTAGTAGGTTGGTTCCTATGAATGTTTGTAATAGTGAAGATTAGTGTCTCTAGTACATTGGTGTCTACAAATATTTGTAAGAGTATGTTGGTGCCTACCATAGTTTGTACTAGTGGGGATTCATGTCTTTAGTAGGTTGGAGCCTACAAATATTTGTGACACTAGGTTAGTCTGCAAATAATTATAAAGAAATTTTTTGTGATTTTATTTTGAACGAGTTTCCACATAAATCTTGTGTTCCATGTTATGCAGTTAATAGATATTGTATGTCATTATTTTCTTATGATTCATGATTGTTTGAATACGTAATTTTTTTTCTTATATTGATTCTCCCACACCTCTTAATATAAATGTGTTCTCAACATACTCATTTGAAAACACTTGTAATATCCAAAATATTATGCATGTATAGTATGAAAAACAACATTGGATTATGGAAAGAAATAAAGAACTATAGAAGTATACTAAAAGACTAAACTAAAATGTTCTTGCATTCCTTATTGTACCAAAACTTTTGTCTATAAAGCTTGAATTTATGACCTTGTATTACTTATTACATTGGATTTTTCAATCATTGGATGGTGTATTGATTTACCACCCTACCAATTCCAATGGGTACTCTCCCTCCTCAAGAACCCTTGAGTTGCAATGGGATTATATGGAAGTAAAAAGCTATAAAATGAAAGAAGAGTGTAGGCATCAAGTTGATGAGGAAATTCCCACCTGAAGGGCACTCTTCAACATTATACCAAACTCAAAAATAAATGAAAATTTTGGTATTATAATAATAATCCAATATTAAGATGAAAAAAAGTGTGTGATCTCTCTATCTAAAGCCTTCTTTTATAGGATTTCTAACTTAAGCCACTTGTCGATTTCATGCAAAAATTTAATTTCTTTAATTATTAATTACCCATTGTTCATCCACCCACGTGTCACTCATTTTAATAAGTTCATAAGTAATTTCTCCTATTTAAAATACAAATAATGATTATTCCTCAGCCAACCACCATTATTCTTATTTTAACTTCTAGTTGCTCCCTTCATATCCTCCTCTTTTCATATTTGAAGGAGTGCACATGTAGTCACTACTTCTATTAATTATTTCCTCTCTTTAGTATCTCATTGGTCCATTTAACTCTTCTAACAATTCTATTTGAATTTTAATTCCTTTATCCTTTTGTTGACCTTGCGATCAACACCCTCGAAAAATTTTCTCACTTGAAATTTGGAGCCTACTAAGGATCTTAGAATCTTTCACTCAATGGTTACCTCATGGTCAATTGATATTTTATAAAGCATTCAAGTCATCCTCACAAAGTCACTTTCAAAGTCACTTGCCCATGCATGCTCAGTCTTCAATAATTTCATGAGCACACTTCCTTTATGCAAGCTTGAAGAGGCATAACACCGTCCATCAAAACAGTGCATGTGTGATTTTTTACTCATGCCAACAGTCATTGTGCACTTTTGTTGATAGCCTACCTCAATTTGGTTGTTTTTGTACTTTTATTTCGATGAGTTTTCTTAATTTTCGCTTTTGTTCACCATTGTTTTCAGAAGTGTCACTTTTACATTTGTGATTGTCACTTTTTCTCACTTTCACTTTGATAAGTGTCATTTTCATGTTATCTTCACTCGATCATGTGTCACTTTCAAGGTTGTTTGCATTTTGTAAGTGTCTTCTTCATGTCTTCCTCCTTCTTAGTGTAAGTTGTAAAGGCATTAGCCCTATGATGGGGACGGGTCCCCTAGGCTTAATTTTGGGGTTAAAAGCCCAAGTTTTATGTAAAGTCTTTGTATTTTGTGGTCGCAGAGAACGAAGATGTAAAGAGTTACTAAGGATTTTCCGCCCTTATTTTGTATAAGTCATGTCGGTTCTAAAGATCTACCCATGATCTGCAGACCATGGGATTTTATAAAAATGAGGTCTTAGAGGAGTCTAAGATAGTCGGTTCAGTTCAGTTAAGTAGTCAATGGTGAAGTCTGAGTGTGTAATGGGTCCGTGAGAGCTAAGATCGAAGAGTATTAGTGTAGGAAGAAGGAAGAGGCTCTACATCTAAGTGCACAGAGGCCTAGGGTAGAAGTCTCCACCTGAGTACGCAGACCCTTGCAGCTATGTGCGCAGGGTAGTTAGAGTTTGTACTGGATAATTGAATCAATAATAAAGAGGAATATTCTGAAATTACCTGTGTATTTTACTTTTGTTCATTACATGCAATTATGTTATGTTGAGTACTAGGTTTATGTTTTAATGCAACTCTGATGTGTGAACCTACATGTTTTTCTATTTTATATGATCGCAAGTAGAGATATATGTTCACATGAAGATAATCATAATTTCATTTTAAAGTGGGCCAACACTTAGGATAATTCGGGTTATTATATAGTAAAGGCGTGTAGGTGCCCCATCCACCTTCTAGGCTTGCGCAAAGTGTTATAGACATTTTGGGCACTTCAACCCCAATAATAAATGTCCATAAATTAAGGGCTCCTAAATCCCTAAAAGTGTTGCTTCACTGCCTAAAGGAACAAGGTCAGCTGATTACATCATCTACTAGAAGTTCTCCACTAAAAACTGCTCATAAATGGTCAAAAATGGACCATACTGAAAGCTCAATGCAGAGGGTACGATGCATATCACTTTCCCAGTGTACAAGGTGCGATGCATACTAAATTTCTCATCTGTAGGGTTCGATGGTCAGGAATGGACAAATGGCAGGGACAAAAATGAGAGGTGGAAGATCATGGAATCTTCCAGAAGCTTCCCCTCTAACACTTGCCTCTCTATTTTCGACCAGGGATGAGTAAGAGATCATCATCCTCCAAGTGGAAGTAGGAACTATCAAAGAAAGGACACTAATCGAGATCCCAAAAGATGACTCACCTCTCTGTAATCATCTATATATGGATCCCTCATCATAGAGATCCAGAGGCTGGAATTTTGTATCTTATAGAGAAGTGCTGCTGGTTTTCTGGTGTACATTCATAGTGTTGGGTGATCTAAGCTTTGCTTGAGGTGAAGAAGGGCTTCCTAGCTGGAGGATGATGCTGGGTCAGAGCACATCGTTGTAATCCTCTTGCTACTTTTCATCTTAATAAATCTATTCTTGTTTCCTTCCATATTCTTGTGTACTTGTTTATATATGCATGTATATGGTTAATACACATCTGGTCCTATATTATTTATGAATTTAGATCCTTGTTTCTGCATAGTAGTATGTTGCTATGATTCCACAGGTTCTTTTGAAGTTGGGTAGACAAAGGAGAAGTGGCAAAGCTCTATCAAGAAGGAGAGGAAATCAAATGCAAGAATCAGGTTGGTCTTCTTGGTTCTCCTCTCGTCTATTTTCATAAAAGGAAACAACAGTAGACTTTGATTGTTTGTTTCTAAGATAGCCACCCATCTTAGTAGGAATAGTAGCATCCGAGTGGACACTATTCCCGGATAACACAGAGGGCTCTGTTTTTTCTCTTTTTTCTTTACATGTCCCCAATAAGGTCAGGATATAAGGAGTTAGGGCTTGAATTGGTTGAACCTTTGCAAGACCAGCCTCACAAATCCCAACGGCCTCCCATAGCGGATGAAAAGAAAGATGAGGGGGCAGGAGATCCTATCAAAATTTTGCTTGAAGAAGCCCTCAAGCAACAAAGGAACGCGATGATGGACAGTGTTGCCCAAATCCTTTAGCGGCTACCTAGGGGTGACACATCAGCTTCCAATAGCTACTCTGGAAATGCCACACCATTTAAGTACAAGTTAATTTTGAAATCCCCATATTTGAGGGTCAAATAGATGCAAATGTCATCGATAAATGGTTAAATCTCCTAGAGGGTTATTTTTTTGTTCGTGATTTTTCTAGTCGGGAAAATATTATTTTCACTCTTCTCAAAGTAGCCCCCCACGTCAAGGACTTGTGGGAAACCTAATGCGAGCAGAAGGGTGAAAGTGTAGACTCACTATTTTCAGTCGTACCCACTTGGAATTCATTTCGGGATGCCATCAAGGAGCAGTACTACCCTATCAAAGGCTATGAGGATCAGTACATAAAGTGGACCACATTGTGATAGGGAAGGGACAAAGACGTGCCAGAGTTTACCAATATTTTCCATACCCTTTGCACAAAGTTGGGTATCAAGGATTCGGATTAGTATTTGATACTCAAATACCACAACTACCTACACAAGTACATCCAGGAAGAAATAGAATTCCTGAACATCTCCTCGCTCAACATGGCATACCGATATGCCAAGAAGGTCGAGAAAAAGTTTAAACAGAAGAAGTGAGCCTTTGGATCTGTGAATCTGAAGCAAGGGAAAGGTTCCCCCAAACCACAGAAAAAAGGACAAAGCCAAGGCGATGCAGCCCAATACAACCCACCAAAGCTGCAAACAAAGAACAACACCACGAAGCTGAAAAAGGACACGGGAAAGTGGTGTGAGTTCCATAAGAGCTCCACTCACAACACAAGTGAGTGACGGGACAAGCAGTCACTAGTGGCCGAGCTAAAGGTTTCAGAATCAAATGCATGTTTTGACTCTGAGTTAGAACCCGACAAGGGGAATGATAAAGGGAAGTAGATTATCAATGTGGAGCCCAACACCATTGTTGCCACCATGAAGATCCAGAAGGAGGAACCCAAAGATCCAGAGGAGGAGGAGTGTCTCTTCCACTACTTGATGAGGGTAAAGTGCTCCTCACTACAGTTCATTGTTGATAGTGGGAACAAAAAGAACCTCATTTCGGAAAAGGTCATGAAGTGGTTGGGCTTATTGACCATAAAATATCCACAACCATACACCATTGGGTGGCTTCACCAAGGATGGGATCTTCACGTGAGCCAATAGTGTCACCTTCCATACAACATCAGGCCCTTCACGGATGAGGTATTGTGTGACATTTCTCCCCTTGAAGTTTGTGATGTATTATTAGGATAACCATACTTATGGAAGCGACATGATGTGTATGAATCAAGGCCCCATGCTATTATTGTTACTTTGGGAAATAAGTTGTACAGGATACCCGAGGTAGCACCACCTACCGCCATCTCTTTAGTTACTGCAAAACAAATGCAGTAAGCTCATTTCCAAAACTGGGAAATTTGTTTTCCTAATGATATGCCCTCAAGGAAAGAAGAATACGGTGGCCACGACCTCCAGATAGGGCCCCTCTACACAACAACTATAGATGGACAAGGTTGTGGAGGAGTACGAGGACATCTTCGCCTCCCCCGCAGGGGTTCCTCTGCATTGTCAGGTCAAGCACTCCATTGACCTAACCCCAGGTGCATCATTGCCCAATGGACCAATCTATCAACGTTTCGTTCTGGAGAATGATGAAATCAAGAGGCAAATTCAGGAGCTGCTACAGAAAGGTCACATCCGTTAGAGTTCATTGCCCCGTGGGAGCCCGATCATGTTGGTACAGAAGAAGGATGAGACTTGGAGACTCTCTATTGAGTATCGGGTGTTGAACAAGGTCACCGCACATAATAGGTACCTAATCCCATGGATTGATGACCTCTTGGACCAACTGAAGGGGGGAAAATATTTCAGCAAGATCGATTTGAAATCAGGATATCACTAGGTACCAATCAAACCCTCCAATGTGTGGAAGACTACCTTCAAAGCCAAGGAGGACCTTTTCGAATGGTTGGTTATGCCTTTCGGATTGACGAATGCTCCTGCAACCTTCATGAGGCTAATGGATGACATCTTGTGGCCATTCACCAACTCATTTGTAGTGGTATACTTGGATGACATCCTAATCTTCAGTCAGAGTTGGGAAGAGCACCTCCAACACACCCGACAGGTTCTCCAAACATTGCGGCACCACAAGTTATGTGCCAATTTGGATAAATGCACTTTTGGCATGACCTGGGTTCAGTATTTGGGATACATTATTGGTGAACATGGGGTGCATGTAGATCCAGCCAAGATCCAATCCATTTGGGATTGGCCATCTCTAACCACTCTGATAGAGCTCCATAGATTTCTAGGTCTTGCCAACTTCTACCATGGGTATGTGTTGGGATTTTCTCATATCACTTGGCCCTTGAGTCAAGTCATCAAGGGAGAAGTGAAAGAAAAAGTCTTTTGGTATGAATCTCAACAGAAGGCATTCACAGAGTTGAAAGATCACCTCTTCTCGACACCATTGCTCGCATTACTAGACTTACAACAACCATTTGAGGTTGAGACAAATGCCTCTGACTATGCTATTGGGGCAATCCTTACTCAATATGGGCATATAGTGGCATATCACAGTGAGACACTTTCAGACATAGTCCAGAAGTATCCCACTTATGACAAAGAGATGTATTCCATTGTACAAGCCTGTCGACAATGGAAGCATTACATTTTGGGGAAGGAAATGATCATCCACACAAACCACCAACCCTTGTAGTTCATGCAGACCCAAGGGAAATTGCAGAATGATCACCATCAGAAGTGGTCCACATACTTGCAACAGTTCCATTTGAATATCAAGTATAAGAAGGGAAGCACCAATAATGTTGCATATTGCCTCAGTCGACCACCAATCATGGCGTTAACCACCGTGCTCAACTATTTTGGGCACGAGACTTTTGATTGGCCACTTCTCTACAAAAGCGACCCAGAATTCGACCACACATACCAAACACTCTTGGAGGGTCCACATGTTCCATATTTTCACCTTCAGGGTGCCCTGTTATGCCACCTGGGTCACCCTTGTGTTCCTTCAAGCGAGCGTGCCAAGATGATTTGGGAAGCACACTATAGTTAGGCTGCTAGGCATTTCGGGGTCAAGAAAATGGTGTCAATATTGCAGAAGTATTTCTATTGGTCGAATCTTCGACATGATGTTAGGAAGTCCACCAAATCATGCACTGGCTGCGCCATTGCCAAACTGACCATCAAGCAGCAAGGCCTCTATACCCTGCTGCCTACCCCTAGTCAACCTTGGGAATCCATATCCATCAATTACATGTCAGATCTTCCTTCCACTAAGCATGGAAGTGATTTTGTTTTTGTGGTTGTCAACAGGTTCTCGAAGATGGCCATTATGGTGGCTTGCAAGAAGAATATCACAACAGAAGCCACTGCTAAACTCTTCTTTGAACGAGTGTGGGTACACTTTGGGATGCCACAATCTATCATCTCAGATCGGGATAGCAGGTTCCTCAATACATTTTCGTCCAGTCTCTGGTCGATGCTGGACACCAAAATCACTAAGTCCACAACCTTCCATCCTCAAACTAATGGCTAGACAAAGGTTGTCAACAGGATGATCGTACACATTCTGCGCATGTATAACTCAAAAAATCCATGCACATGGGTCAATATCCTCCCTATGTTTAGCATGGCTACAACCGGGCTCTCCACAGCTCGACTGGCCACAACCTTTTTCAGGTGGGCTTGGGATTATAGCCACTATGTCCCATTGATGTGGCCATTCCATTTGCAACTACTCATGCAGATTCAGATCATATCCATTCCGAAACAAATAAGGAAAATAGCTTCATTGAGCACATCCAACATATTCGCCAGTAGGTCCATGACATTCTGGAGAAATCAAATGCTAGGTACAAGCAGCGACATGATCAACATCAAGTGCCACATAAGTTTTAGGTGGCGACAAAGTCTGGTTGCATTTGCAAAAGGAACTCCTTACTGGAGCCTATCGGAAACTCAAACCACTCCGATATGGTCCTTACACCATTACCAAGGTTGTGGGAGACAATTCATTTGAGCTCAACATTCCCCCATTCCTTGGCCTGCACCCAATGTTCAATGTGGACCACCTTTGACCATAATTTCCACCATTACTAGACACATCTGACATTGCAGAATAGCGCACACCCACAGAGTTAAATCCAGATTGCATGGAACAAGCTGCAACTAATCGGATCATGGACACACAGATCAAGTACAATTGCCAGTAGAATATCCCACTGTATCGAGTTGTCAAAGCAGGCCAACTCCTTCACCAGGGCAAGTGGCTCACCAAGCACCAAGTTCAGCAGAAGTTTCCTCATCTCTGGGAGGAACTCAATGCAATGGGGACCATTGCTTCCTAACAGGGGAGGAATGATCTACGTGGATATTGGTGGCCACCCACCAAGTCCATTTGGACCCTCACCATTGTTTATTTCAGTTTTTCAGTTTCCTTGATTGTAGCATAGTTTACTATTTTTAGCAGTTTTTCGAGTCGTGAACTTTCGGAGCTGTTTTGAGGCCCTAAACAACGTTTTTGGGAAAACTAGGAGCAAAATGGGTACATGGACCAATGTTTCTCTTCCCAAAGTTGGAGTGCTCGGATAGATATTTCTAACGATATATTGTGCGTGTCAAATGAAGATCGTATGCCAAAGTTACAACCTTGGGAAATTGATGTAACAATTTACCCAAACAGGACCCACAATTTGGCGTTTCATCTTCTACGGTTAGGTTTTTGGATGTTTAGGGTTTCCCATTGTTTCTCAACAATAAATAGGCCTTCAAACCTCATTGTAACACAGTGCATAGGCATGTAGCCACCACATTTCTTCTTAGAGATAAGCTACCATTGCCCTAGATGGTTTATTTCCATTTATGTTTGTAAGCATATTTCAGTATTTTAAATTAATGAAATGAAGTATTATTTCTGATGCATCTCTTTGTTTTTGGTTATCTTTGTAATTTGTTGCATTCTTGTTTAAATCTGGATCAGTATTGATGCATTCCAATGCATGATAAGATATTGTTGAAGCAATTTCTTCTAGCTCTAGATCTTGTGATGGTTCCAATTCTTGATTTTCTTCGTCTTAACATCCCATGTAAAATAATTTATTTTCACTACATGTATGTTGAAGGATCAAGGGCTAGTATGTATATTAGTATTATTTTCTACTTGATAACAATTTGTGAAGCACTTTTATAATTATCTTATCTTGACCTTCTTCTTATTATTAGTATGTGTGCTTCATCAAACTGCCACTAAAACAAAAAGACAAGAATACAGATGTTGGCTCTCTACTTGGGCTAAAACCTCTTTCTCTTAGAGAAGAAAACCCTTTGGTAATTTTCCCTTTTTTATGAAACTAGCTCACAAAAAGATAGAAAAGAGAGATAAATGCCTCAGAATTCAACCTCGTCAAGGGGGAAACCTCCTTTACATTACACAAATAAACAATTCTTGGATGATACAAATGACATGACCTCCTTTATATATATAGGAGTCTAAGGGATCATAATATAATCAAAGCGGACATAACAATAATAACATAAGGGCACATAACAATAGTGGCCTTCTATGGGGCATAATAATAATAATATGGGGACTACATGGGCACAATAATATAATAAGTGGGTTGCACTAATCACAATAAGGGGTTATACTGGTAGTATAGGGACCTAACGTGCCCCTCTCCTTCAAAAAGTGTTGTCCTCAATGCTTGAGTAATTATGGATGCTTCTATATAAAATTCTTGTCATCCCATGTTGAATCTTCAGCGAGTAAGTTCTTCCACTTGATGAGATACTCTTAAATTGATCAATTTCGTAGCTATCAAGTTCTTTTTTCTGTGACTGCTCCAGGTTCCAATATGATTTGTCCTTCCTCGTCAAGTTCTGGAAATATTGTTTGAACTCAGATCTTCTCATTATGTAAGGTCAGCATTTCTTAAGTGCATGTAGTTGATGATCCTCATAAATGGGTAATTATATGGGCTCATTTTACATCCTAACCTAGTCAAATCAACCATTCTCTTAGCTTATTGTATGATTTTCTAATTATATTTATGCTTATAGGGTGAGTTGAGTTAGTTATTATGCCATGTGGTCTAACATGTATTTAATGCACATTATTGATGGATTTCGAGGTCAAAGTCAAGGATCTAGTGGTTAAACTACAGCAATAACTTGAAGTAGACAAAGGAGAGGACTTATAGGAGGGAATCTCCCTCATTTATTGCCCCTCACTTCAAATTCCCCTTCATTCAGCTTAGAGTACAAGTAACTGAATGATGCACTAGAAGGTAGCCGAGCAAGTGGAAGATGATTGATAGTTATCTCAAGTTTTGGGAGCCAAGCCTCCCTAAGGAAGATATTGGTAGCTTTAGATGTATAATAGAGAGGCCAAGGGCCTCACTAGGGTTGACTTTTTATTTACTTGTGTAAACTCTGCTCAAATTTCGAGCTTACTATTTTATGACAGTTTTATGTAATCTTGCTATTTTTTGATAATGAAGATGGAATCCTTTTCGAGTTAGCACTGAGTTACCTCAGAGGGCTGAAGCTCTTGGGTTAGGACCCAATCCAAGCAGCCAATCTTCTCTTTACTTGTATTTGTATGCTTTACTTCAGCTTGTAGATTAGTTTGTTGTTAGATGTATTTCTCTTATGGTTAAGAATAGGTTGCTTTTGATAATTTAGTAGCTTGCTTCCATTTGTGATTTCTCTAGCAGGTTAAGAACTGATCAGAGAAGATTCAAAAGGCTAGAAATAGTGCCTTGGCTTCTCTTCCTCCCTCTGGGACCATGATTTGAGGCAAATACTCCCTTGTTGCCCCAAAATCACAGATTTTCCTCATTCCTAGGACTTCTAGTGTTTGCAACTCTCTAGTAGGTTGATAGTCTAGTTTTTCTTTGCCTTAGATCTTCTTTATCATGTTCACTTCCTGATTTGCAATAGTAATTTTGCATGCTTTCCTTTCGTACATCATTTCCCAGCATTTCCTTCTATATATCATAGTTTAGGCCATTTTAATGCAAAACTCTGTTTTTCCTAGGATGCACTCATTTCATTGGTTGCTTGACTTTCTTTGTTGACTATTAGTTCCTAAGTAGCAGATCTATTCTAGCAGTAGGCCAGCTTTCCAGCAATCACACCCTCCATCTGATCCATGCCCTATAGGTCTCCCAAACCTCACCTCAATTCTGCCCTAGTTTCCTTCATTTTTCATAGAACTTCTTCCTCTCTCCTTGAGCAAACCTAATCATATGTCTCTCTCTTGGTGACTCATGGTAGACCTTAGGTACCCTAACACCTCATTCCAACCTTCATCCACCTTTTCTACCCACTCTCACACCCTCAAAACAATGGAAATTTCTCTTGGCCTCCTCCTATAGGCCTCCTGTAGTTTCCCTGTTTTCCTCCTGTAGTTTTCCTGTGTCCTCCTGAAGTTTTTCCTATAGGATTTCTTTTGAAGGCTAAGTGTGGAAAAATCCTCCAGAAGGCCACCTAAGACCACCTAGGACCCATCCACACCATCCTACATCCTCCCAAGCTCCAAAATCTCCCTCTAACGCCATCTGTTCACTACCACACTCACACACAATAAATTAGATGCATGTTAAATTCACATAAAAACACATAAAAATTCAAAAATATGTTTTTGGATCATTTACTTCCAGAAATAGCATGGTTAGATGTTGTTTACTTCCTTTAGTAGGTAATGACATTTCTTTCTTGGTTTTCATAGTGTTTTTGGCAAAAGTAGAATTAGCTTGTTAATTAGGGTTTACTAGGTTTTGCTTTACATTCCAGTCTTTCTCCTTTCTGCAATTAGAATAGCATCTGTAGAGTAATATTTCTTTCATTTCATCATTCATAGAGCTTCTTCTGAAATCTATAGAAGTTGGCTTGAGCTCCTAGTGATCTTGCGCCGGTTGACCAAGTGACAACCTGTAGTGAGAACTAGTACTTGTGCATATAGCACCGATGCTTCCAAGTTTGTTACGAACTACC
>APFE031672798.1:113436-150188 GCA_000404065.3 Pinus taeda | reverse complement strand
AAACATTTTAAGCTGGATGCTTCCAATTCCCACAATGTTACTTGTGACATCATTTCCCATGTAAACTACTCCATCATTGATTGATTTATAAGTTTTAAACCATTCTCTATGAATGCACATGTGATTTGATGCACCAGAACCTAACAACCAATGTTGATCATGATTAGACAAATTAACTGATAACACTTCATCACTCATACCTGAAATGGATGCCGAACCTGTATCTGTCGTGTTCGCTTCTTTCTTCTCTGTCGAAGAATCTTCTTTGGATGCTTGCTGTCTCTTCCAACAGTCCTTCTTCAAATGTCCCGATTTGCCACAAAACCAGCATTTTACCTTACTCTTCTTCCCTTTCGATTTTGAACGCGAGTTGTTGTGCTTACTGAAGCGTCTTTCTTTAGAACGACCTCTGACCATCATTGCCTCTGATATAGAGGTTTCTGAATTTTACCTCTTCCTTGTTTCTTCAGACAACAAAGCTCCAACAACATCATCAAATTCAAGGGTTTCTGATGAACTAAGACTTATAGAAGTAACAAAATGATCCCATGACTCAAGCAACGAGCATAATAAAGTTATAGCTTTATCTTCTGATTCAAATTTTACTTCTATACTTTCTAACTACACCAGGAGACTATTAAAGGTATTCAAATGATCAGTAATAGATGTACCTTCCTTCATGCACAAACTGTATAACTGTCGCTTCAGAAGAATCCTATTGGTTAAGGATTTTGTCATGTACAGCTTTTCAAGCTTTATCCACAAACCACCAACAGTTTTCTCTGACACGATGTTAAACAAAACATCATCCGCCAAACACAATCGAATGCCGCTCAGTGCTCTTTCATCCAAGTCACTCCATTGATATTTCAATATCATACATAGTACGTTCTCGTTTGAATGACCTCTATGAAAAGCTATTACTTGAAAAGTCTTATAACATTCAACTTTTGTGTATCTCTACATACATGGAATGGAGAACATCCGGATTCTCCTGGTGCAATTTTCAAGTTGAAAAGAAACAAAGGGAAACAAGGATAGTAAGAAAACGAGAGTACAACAAACTATGAAAAATGGATCAATGGAAGATTTATGGATTATTGTAATTAACATAATGTTTTGATTGTTGTAATTAACATAATATTGATAGTTACATTTTTTATAGACATTGGATCTAATTCTAAGTGTTTTCAAGATCATTAATGAGACTGTATAATACATCATGTGGACCCAAAAAAATTAACAAAATCCTTATTTCGGAGGATTAAATTTTCCCAAAAAGTGTATTGGTTTAAAATTAATTGAGTAAGACTCATACAGGTTAGAAGAGCATCATTTTTTACAAGAGCATTTATTGTTGATGGAGGCAAAAAAAAATGTGTTCTTATTGCAGAATACAATGGTCTATTCGTTGAAAATATGTGAAAATTATAAAACAATTAAAATTAATCTAATCTCCCTCATACAAAACAATACACCAAATATATATTTATTTTAAATTATATATAAATTTAATAAAAAATAAATATTTTTTATCAGATTGGTCTCTCATCTTGAACAAACTTTCCCCCTTTATTATTTTTTACTTTAATTTAGCTATATTTAAACTAAGCAGCAGGGAGTAGCTACTATGTAACACTTGTTTAGCTAGAAATGATTGTTAGTTACCTTTTCATTTGAAAAGGTTAACCATACATATCATTTATATTTTTTTTACTATGAAAATAGAAGAAAAAGTAAAGGACATTATTATTAATAGTAAGTTAAGTAATTTCTTATTAAGCTAGCAATTATTGTTGTTTATCCTTTAATTTCCCAAACATTAACCATATACATCATTTAAATTATTTTTTGGACCATGAAAGGGAATAAAAAGTGAAGGACCTTGTTTTTTCCGACGAGGGAAAATACAAGAAGATGAACCCAAAGGGATCACATTCCGTTGACCAAACTAGCAGGGCCTAACCCCAAGGGCATTGAGGAGAATTGACCACATGACCTCCCAATGAACGAGGTACTTAGCAAAGGGAACTCGACCAATTGAACTAACCCTTAGGTCCAGTTAACGACCTTGTTATTAATGGTAGGTTAAATAATCAATGCATGAAAAAGTAAGAGATATTTTTATTAATAATATATTATGAAATAGATTGATGAAAAAAATCTTTTAAAATATTATTTTTATTTCATATTTTTGAACCATGAGAAGAAAAGGAAAAATAAGAGAGATTGTTATTAATAATAAATTAGGTGATCAATTCATTCTTCAATATTCTCATAAAGGAGAAGGAATATATCAATCGTTTAGAGAAGTACATGGAGAATCAATTTGTAAGTTTGACATATGATAATGTAGAAGATACCTCTCCTTCTTGTTGACATTCCTAAATGTCTTAATCACATGATTTTGAAAGTGCAAGAGGTATTCCCACTCAACACTATGGGGTTATGTCTATAAGCTTTAGTTTTCCAACATGAAGGAACTAGGTTGTATGATTGAAGTATGATTTAGTGAGTCTCAATTATTCAAGTTGGATTGTTTCCATGGTATTTATTATCTTCTAGAACATGAGTAAGTTGCCACCTTTTATTTTCTTTGAAAGAAAATTAACATAGGGGAATGTCTCTACTTTCAATTATGGGAAATTTATGGTGGTTTCATTACCATAATTGAAGCCATCCATTCATTCCTTTCTTGACTTTGAAATTTTCCTAATAAATTTTAGTCTTCTAGTTACTATTTCTTCGATTTGGGTTTTAACCAAAAATGTTTTGAGGCCTTGCGAGATCAAAATTATTTACCCCTGTCAAATTTTGATGGATTATCTCTTCCTAGGGTATTTCTTGTTTCATTAAATCATCTTCAAATTATTGGTTAATTCCCCATATTTTTCTCAAAAAATGTATCCATGTATGCCATTGTTCTTTTAGAGTATAGTCTTAGGTTATGGATTTCATGGATCTTGATTGAAAAATAAAGGAAATTCATTTTAGGTAGTGTTGGAATTTTTAATTTACTATTGAACTTGGAGTGTTCTAGCATACAAATGGACTAGAGGGAATTGTAGGATATCTAGTGGGTGTTGAAAGGCCACATAGATTCTATTCATGGGAATAAGAGATTAATTTGATAACTTTTGGTCCAATTAATGGTTCAATAATTCGAACATAAATTATTAACTAGGAGTTCATAAACTTCAAGAAGTTATGTTGTATGTGCAAGACTAAACCATCCATGGAATTCTTACCCTATCACTGCAAAAAAATAAAGAAAACTAACTCTAAGAAAATAAAGGCTATTGTGAGCACTTCCACTGGGCAACAAGATTTATAAAGGTATTTCTCAAAGCCCATGGAAACAATCTTCCACTGAATTTAAGTTGAGTGGTCAATCAAAACTCCATCTTCAATGGACTTGATTCACTATGGATGTAGGAAAGGGAAACGTTAAGAAATAAAATTAAGATATGTCTTCTATATTGGGAAACAACACAAAGCCTCATAACCAAGGCTACACTCTTTTACTCTAACTGGGTAGGGAATTCATGTAAATAAGGAGAAATTTCATTTTGTATTTAGGCCCTTCTGTATGATATCTCTTTCTAACCAAGACAATTGTAAGAAATGGATGTGAAAAGAAATAGAGATGGTGATTAATGGGGTTGCCTACATAGCCTATGTTTGCCTACATTTTATGCTTCCTATTATAAAATTGAGTAGGCCAATATGTTTCTAGACACTTGATGAAATTCAAATAATTTTTAGGGATTTATTCCCTTAACATCAGTTTCAAATCTCACTTTACCCATAACTTCATCATTTTGGAATTTATTTTATGAAACTGTAATTTTTTCAAACTCTTAGTGTAGGTTGTGTGATGCAGTTCCATTGATTCAATTTTAAAATCGAATGGCTCATTTTGAACGAATTATTCAACAAAAGAATGACTTTATAAGACTTTCTTTTCAGCAGATTTATATTCCTCTGATGTTTCTTTAACATCATAAATTTCCATGAATGGGATATGTACATCTTTGGGTGTCTTGTTGGTATTGCTTCTTTTTCTTTTGGATATGAATCCAACAACATGAGACTTTTCAAGTTTGAACCCTAGTTGTTTCCCATCACCACCTTCTTGAACAATATTATTGATCTTCTTCTTGAATTCTCTTGCTTGAGATTGACCCTTCGAAGTAGAGGTTCTCATTTGGGATGTTAGGGAGTAGATCCAATGTTTATGATTGATTTTCCATGTTTCTTTTGAGGTAAATTAGTGTTGTACAAAGGACTTGTGTTTTCATGAAAAAACTATGGAATATTAGGAAAAAAGTTATTTTCGCCAACACTTGCATATTTATTTTCTTGAAATGGAGTACCATATCCAGTGGAATTATGAGGAAGAAGCGAAAATAGACTAAGTATCAAAACCTTTAACTTCTCCCAACTCATTTAATATAAAGACATAAAGACAAGTAGCATATTCATAAATTCCAGAAATATTCTGTTGACGGTGCTGGAAATCTGTTAACCAAGGGGTCTCTTTGGTATGAAGTCCCAACTAGACATCACACTAATTGGAGTAGGAGCCCCAACTGGGAAATAAGGTCGATTTCCATTATCCTTATGAATTTTCCTTGATTGCAATTATCAACATAAGAGATTACACAAAAAATCTTTGAAAAAAGAAAGTAAGTTGACATTGTGAGGCATAAAATTTTAATGCATATATGGTACTTTCACAGAAGGGAAAACAGAGTGTGAACCTCTAGAAAAAAAGTAATAGTATTATCCCAAAATAGGCACATGAGAGCATTAAAGGAATCATTAGTTAACCTGAAAATTACTTCACATGATAAAAATGATGATAAAAGCAAGTAACAACACACATTCAATAAGATGCATACAAAAGCCAATGAAATAATTCATTTTCATTAGTATGTGTTAACATAAACATACACCACAAATAATGAAATAATAGTCTAACAATCATTCACGACATATGCATGAAAGTGAGTTGGCTCTTAGATATTCATATATTAAGTGAAGGTCCCAAGATACATGATTACAATTTTGTCACACTGGCCCTAATAATGGAACATTAAGTCACCTCTTTCTCATCCAAAGAAAGATCTTCTCTCTTATGCCAAACTAGAGAATCCAAGGTGAAAAGTCCAAAGTCCTTTCGCTTGAGCTATGAGGGTGTATTTATAAAAAATGAGGTGAATCTCCACCACCCATATGACTCTTGACCTCCCTTATGACTCTTGAGCTTCTACTATGATATTTCAAATTCCTATGACCTTTGAACTTCTAATGACTAGAAATTTCTAGTGACTTTTCACATTCCATGTGGGACCCTTGGTCTTCAACATATGTTACATTTTCTAATTTTAAAAATACAATAATTACATTCCACAAATGATCCGTTAATATATATTGACACATATGACTTTGTGATGACACTTGGACAAGCCATGACTTGGCATTGATAACATGGAACTTCATTGTGATGTGTCCAGGCTAACCCTTTCCCCTTGCTTCTATGACTTTGACTTCTCCATGATGGATCTTTTCTTAGTCATATTCACCCTCCAAAGGGTATGGATTAGTGTTAGCACCTTCCAAGTCAACATGTGATGCCATCATTCTATCATGGTCCAATATTTCTTCATGTCCTTCATGATGGTTCTTCCTTCTTCCCCTTGTTCTCAAGTGCTCTCTTGTAACCTCTCCTTGATGCTCTCTCTTGAGGATAACCTTGCCATGTTGAAATGATAATACCCATAGATGAATTTCACTCATGACATGCCAAAATCAGGCTATAAACCACCTATTCTACCTCTTCTTTGCTCATGGAAGATGTTAACAATGATGACGAAAGAATCAAAGGTTTTAAGTGTACGAGGTTGAGAATTTCACAATTGAGCATCAAAAGGGCCAAGGGATGACCTCATTTTCCACTAGAACTATAAAATGAGTAGTGGGAGGAAAGGAAAAGCAAGGGATTATGCATCGAGAGGCTTCAGTGAGTAGGAGTGGAAAAATTGGCCATTGTAGCTGTGAAATGTGCATTAATTAAGGGATAGACTCAGTGAATTGTTGAGTTGAGGATCAGTAACTTAGAGGTGACCTACTACTCACTAGAACTACAAAATGCACAGAACGAAATTCTCAAGATGAAAGGAATACACAACTGAGAAATTTAGTCAGATGGGGAGGTAAGGTTACACACTGTAACTGCACAATGTGCAATAGATGAAGAGGAGGAAAGTTAGTGACATAGGGAGGCTCCACTATCCACTACAACTGCACAATTAAAAATCAAGGGCAGAAGGAATCATGAATTGTGAAGTTGATAGGGCTAAGAAACCAGAGTTATGGTCCTAACTTCAAGGTTGCTTAATGTACAATTGAGGGAGATTGTCCTCTAGGAATGCACAATGTGTAGTTCCAAGAGGAAGACGATGTTTCGTTGTGACTTAAGACTGTGCAGTGCATAGTTCCAGGAGGGAGAAAGGTTAGCATGTTGCAAAGATAATGAAAACTTTGAAAATGACTAAGTGTTGGATCAGTGAGAGAAGAAAGAACGAGACAAGAAAACAAGTCTTGAAATAGTGATTCACACTCTTATAACATCAACATGAGCAAAAAAATGCATAACACCCAAAATCAACATACATAGCTTTAAATTACAACAAATTGACACTTATTTCTAAGTGTGACATGTGAAACGTAGCTTTGCAACACTTGGAATACAAGTTACAACAGTAGTGTTGACTGCTACCTGAAACTGAGTTAAGTTGTGGGAGATTGTCTAGCACATAATATTGTGATGGATATGGTCAAATAATACATAAGAGTGTGCTAGGGATGCCTCTAGTAGCATGCCAAAGTGCGACACATGCAAGAGTGAAAACAATCAAAAGCGACACTTGCAACCGTGAGAAAAAGTGAAAATGATACTTGCAAAGGCTAAAGAAAGTGAAAGTGACACGTGCCAAAGCAATGAAAAAGCAAAAGCAACACTTGCTAAAATGAAAGCAAGCAAAACAATAGTCGCGAAAATGAAAATGACACTTATGAAAGCAAAATCATGCAAAAGTGATAGTTGAGAAAACTCACTGGAATTATGGTACACTTGCAACTATTAACCAGAATTGTGCACTGACTGCCCGTAGGGATCGCAGAATATCTATCTCTAAGAAATACGCAATCAGTGTGACCAAAGACTATACAAGAACTGTATTTTTGGACTACATAGTCATCATCCACAACAAAATACACAATCACTGTCACTAGAGACTGAAGAAGCACTGCATTTCCGTACTGCACAGTCATCATCCACAAGGACTATGTAATCATTGTCCTTAGGCATTGCACAGTCACTTTCATTAGGATTTGTTCACTGACTATCATCAAGGATTGCACAGTGCTTGAGTTTCGAGGGTGCACATTGACTGCAAGGCTCGCTAGAAAAGGGTGCGCTTATGAATGCATCAAACTAAGCATGTGTAAGCAAGTGGTTTCGATAGTTAGAACCTTAGAAGAAGACTTAAACACTTAAAAAATCATCAATCAATCACAAAGTGACTAAGATCAATCAAGGAACAAAAAATCACAGGATCACAAGGAGGCTCCAAAATTCAAGTGGAGGAAATATTTTGGAAGGTGTTTTTCATAGCAACAACATATTCTTAAGTATGAAATTACCTAGTGAAATGGATATAGGTATAAATATATTATTTTTTTTTTCATTGAAAAATTGAGTGCAAGACCTGCATTGTCGACATAATTATGATAACAAGAATTTTTCACAAACATAGATTCAGAGTACCAAAGGATTCCCTTCAAATATAGATGACCAAACATATGAAAATTCATGTTTTTTCTGGAAAAATCATTTTCCTTCTGAAAGAGTTAGGGCTTCACAAGAGAATATTCTATCAAATGGGCCAACAATGGATACACATATAATGGTGATTTAGGGATAACTCTATCTACTCCTACTATTGGGTAGGTTGGGTAGGCCTCACTTTTGGGCGAGGCTTCTATGCAGGTAAGGGAGAGAGAGGATGCCTTTGCCCCTAAATTCCTATACTAGCGAATCAACAACAATTGTCTTTGGATCTGTTCCCACCACCTCAATGGGAGTAAATAGTACTCATTGTTCTACATTTTGACAAAAAAAAATTATGCATTGAATAAAAATAGAACTAATCCTTATTTCTCCAAAGGGATTGGATACTAGTGCTAAAAAGGGTCAATATAAAAATTGAAATGTTGCAACCTCAAGAGGGATTCAAATAATTATAATAAACAATGGTGTGTACTAGGTATGAAGACATGTAAAATATTTTTATACTAACTACAAATTTTCGATTGATAAGACATTTCTACATAAATTGCATAGGTCCAATTGAGTATGAATACCTCATGCATACTATAGTGTATGACATAGAGAATATACCAATGAATAGATTATGTTGATTCTTGACCAAGAACCTGGGTGAGCGACCAAAAAATATATCTATATGGGCTAGCTAGTGCTCATACCTTACCAACTACTTGGTTGGGTTCTTTAGGAACTTCTTTCAAATATTATTCCCTCCATTATAGTTCTTCAAGAAGGTGTCAACTTCCATTACTTTTAACACTTTATTGGTTTTCGAAATCGAAACATTTTCTTGAAAACACAAGGGGTCATAGGAGGAGCCTTGGAAGAGTTAGTCATCCATATATGCCTTTTTCTGGTGTCAAATCTATCAGTATGCCATGAAACTCATTCCAAAAATAAAATACTTTAGGCATGTACCTAGGATGCACAATACATGAAGTGTAGGCCTTATTGGTGTTCCTTTCTCAAAAGTTATGACCTAAAAACCATTTGTAAGCCATTAGATTGACCACTAAAATCCATAATCATGTTGCCCCATGAAAATTTCATCTATGATAACAATTGCTTGAAACATGTTTCTTCTTATAAATATTTGGGTATTGGCATTCCTTATCAGCTCAACTAGAATTACAACAATGAGAAAAGGATTATTGGAGGATGGAAAGCATATTATGAGCTTGAAAACAATTGTAAGGTTGTTGGTCTTTGTATTTGGAGTAAAAAATTATTCCTCTTTGAGACCCTC
This sequence comes from Pinus taeda, assembly GCA_000404065.3. NCBI lineage: Eukaryota > Viridiplantae > Streptophyta > Pinopsida > Pinales > Pinaceae > Pinus > Pinus taeda. Next base: position 141,048 of record APFE031672798.1, on the reverse strand, counting down.
GTCACCCTTGTTGTCCTATACGGTTGTGAAGTCTGGGGTTGCATTATATCTATAGAGTCATGGAGAAAGATTGAGATGATTCAAAGAAATTCATAACATGTAATCTCAAGATCAAGGGAAATACCCCTATCTTATCCTCCTGATCGAAGTTGGCCTCTCCCCTATTCAAAACAAGGCTATGTTTAAGTATCTAATGTATAAGAAGAAGCTTTACAACATTGAATTCAAGAGGCTTCTTAAAAGTTCTTCTAAGTTTAGTAAAAACCCACACCTTCACCTAAGGATCCCTAGTCTTACTCAACCATTGGGGGGTAAATGAAGAGATCATCCTAGGAAGGAAGGATAGTGTCAAATATACTATCAACTCCAAATTTAAGGATAAGATATGGGATGATAAGGAGAGGGAGGGTAAAAGAAAGCTAAAATATTATGATGAGGTGATCAACAACACCCTTGAGAACCAAAATTATCTTTCTGTTTTGACCATCTTGAAGAAAAATATGAACATTGATAAGATTAGAACTAATTCTCATGAGCTTCAAAGGCAAATCGAGTGGTGGTCTACTCCCAAGACTCCCTGGGATGATAGAATTTGTTAGATTTGTGATACTAAGAGGGTGGAGGATGAAAATCACATTCCTTTAGAGTGTCCAACTCTTACTCACATCCACTGTCATTTCCCTAACATCTATCACATTTCCAATCTTTTTGACTTGTTAATTCAACCCAACTATAGTGATATTGGTGCGCTTCTTTCACTTATTTTTAAGCATGTAAATAAGATACTAAAGAATTGAAATTAGATTCTTCTTCTTTTTAAGGTATGATAGATCACATTGGTCTTAGTGGGCATTAATCATTGTCATCATCATCATTTAATTTTAACATTATAGTTAAATAAAATATTAGATTAGAGTATAATATTGTTTTGGTTTATGACCTAAGCAATTAGTGTTTGTGGAATAATTTGACTACTAAAATTTATGGAAATATATATATATCATATCTAAAATTTAAACTCAATAATAATTCTTTCCCAATTATAAATTTCATGAAACAATTTCAAAAAAATTGTTAGAGTAAATGTTTTTATATAATTATGAATATAAATAAAAAACATAAAAATAAAATTAAACACATGTATAAATATAACAAAGAATTGACCTAGAACATAACCTATTTTTTTTTTTTTGCTTGGCTAAGAGGTCATCTTCAGGAAACAAGGCCCAAGACTCAAATGTGCCTAGTAGAAGTGAAAGCCCATGCCTTACAAATTAGGAGCAGGTAATTTCAGGCATTGTGATTTTCCTTGAATAACAGTGATGAGTCATTATGCATTCACAGATACCAATCAATAATAACTATCCTCAATTCTGATTTGTCAACTAAATTATGATATTTTTTTTCTCCTTTATAATAAAAATAACAAATAATTTTACAATAACAACTATACTAATTTTACAATAATAACTATACTAACAACACATGTATAGTGTATTTCCTGAATTCAGAGCATGAAATACTCTCGACGCATTCCTTTATGGGGATTAAGGTTGTTTGTCCAAATATATTATTTTGTTTGAATGTATGTCCATTATAATATCATTAAGCTTTGAATTGAATGAAGAGGATATATATTCTTATAAGGAAATGAAAATGATTGAAACAATTGAGTGCAAAAAATGAATGAAACATTTTACAAGAAATTAATTATGTTCGATAACTATTGCAAAATACAATCAAGTTTCCCATTCCAATTCCAACTAGATTAGCAAGAATCAAAGTACCATAATACATAGTGAAACACCTTTTAAAACACCCCACCAAGCAATTGATGTTAGAGCCAAGCCTGCATCGATAACCAACTCTGGAAAACAGGAACAAGAAGCTTTATGTGGGGTTGATCTGAAACAACAACATGATAATTGCCTAATCGCTATTCGAATTGGAGCTATGAAGATAGGAACACTCTTTCAACATACCATATCAGTTCAGTTCCAAAATGCTCTGCTCAACTTCTCTGAAGAATATGCGAGTAATGGGATGAGGAATTCCTCTCCTAGAAGACCCTCATCGGGCACATGAGACGCCATTACAATAACTTAATGGAAGGAGAACAAAATTGGGTTTCTGAGGATGAAAAATATGTTTCCTCTAAAAATGAGGAGGTAGAGTACCTGAAAAATTGCTTGGTAATGCTTGCTACTACAAGGGAGCCATGGGAATTAAGAAACCGACAATTTGATTAAAAAGAGTGCTACATCTAGATCGGTGGATGTCAAGACTCCAATTTCATTAAAGACCCACAATAAAGAAAGCCCCTTCAGGTAATCCACAGTCCCAACTTCAAGTCATGAAACCTACATTCAAGAAAATTAGTTTAAATTTCCAATGCAGGTCATGCAAGAAAATTTTCAATTTGTTCCATGCTTTGGGTGGGCACAGAGCAAGCACAACAAGGTCGAGGGGTGATTTTCCATGGAGAAGGCTGAGAGCTTAGAAGCAGAGGAAATAATTACCACAGATGAAGATCTATCCAAGGACATGCACAAAAATCCCCCTTTCAAGAATGAGTTGATTGATTCATGTTCTAACCAAGGAATCAAAGAATTACATGGAGGCCTCAAACTAGGTAAAGCTCTAAGTGGGCACATCAGGATATTAAGTTTAGAGACTACTAATGACATTTCTAGTACCAAGCAACAACAACATCCACCATGGTTTGATCTCAACTTTCTTGCTCCTCTCGATGGTGATGATAATGATGAGTTCCCCTTACCTGCAACCAACAGTTCATTTCATAATATTTATTGGCATTCCACTCCCCATTCAACCCAAATGGCTTGTAGCAGTAAACAATAGGGGTTGTCTTGGTAATGTATTTATCACTAATCATATGCTAGTCCACTGCATGTCTAGCCACACATTGTTATTGTTTGGTGCTTCCTTCTCTGGAATTATATACACTGAAATCTATGTAGTTTCAAGATGATGATTCATGAAATTTCAATAATTATTCTTTTGTAATCCTGCTATTATTTTATATCTATGACTATTCCTTTTTAAAGATCTACAAATTTTTAATTTTCTTTAGTTTGAGACAGGGCATGGTTTCAACTAGTCATTTTTGGGGTCCTTTTATGTAGTTTTATAAACATACAACTTGGTGGAAAATAAATTCAACTTTATTATAGTTATCACATGAATGATGTACATCGTGTATGTATAAATACAACAAGAAATCGTTGATTTAGTTTGCAGGTTTTCTTGGACTCTAATAACTAATCATAATAATACACACTAGCCCAAGCTATAATCTCGAGGATTCGGTGTCTAACATCCCCCCTTAATCCGAAGGGATTTATCAAAGTCCAATAATGAGAGCTAAAAATGAAAAAATGCATCTTAGTCAATGTCTAAGTAAGCTCTCTGGTGGCTTTTAACAGAAAACCATAAACGATACAAAAATACAGGAGAACTCAAGGTCTCAACCAGTGATGGTTTAAGGATGACCATCAACTCTGGAACTATCATAGAAGTTCCTCAAATAAAATAACTTTGGGACTATCAAAGTAGTTCCTAGAACAATTCCTAATCTGGTATCTTCTGCTAGTGGAAGTGCTCCTTCACAAATCTCGTCATTTCAAAAACATGCAATCATGCTCATTATCATAGAGCATAAATAAAAAAAGCTTTGTCTACAACTCTGAATTTGATTTTTGAACTCGAATTGTAGGTTGTAGCAATACAAATATGATTATCTTTGACTTATGCTCTCTTAATAAATCTTCGAACTTGTAGTAGACCATCAATTCCCCCCTTGTCAGATACAGGGTGAAAAGATGAAGTGCTCTTCACTGCAACACTAGTCAATACTCTTGAACATATCTTGTGGTATGACTTGTAAACCTTCTTGGAATATTTAGACCAATCCCAATAAGAAATTCATTCAAAATTATTTTTCTCTCTTGCAATAGTCTTATGCTTGAAGCACCTGTTTGAACGGTGATTCTTCTTTCCACAATGTTCACAAGGATGAAGATCATAAAATGATCTTTATCATGTCCAACTTTGTCACAATATTGGCATCTAACAATTTATTGTGGGACAACATCATCCAAAAATCCAGCACTACAAAACTGTATAGGCTTGGAAAATTAGTAACATGAAAAGACACATCTTTATCATATCCAATACCAGTTCCGTTTTTGTTGTGCACGGTTGATCCCCAAGGTCTAACGAATTTTTTGGGAACTGTAGGTTTTACATCTATATGAAAATGACCCTTACATACACTTTCTTTGTTGGTGGATTGAATTGATCCATTATCATTTTCTAACTCCTGATCTCTGAGTCATACTCAAACATGTTTATCTAAACAAAAACAGATTCAAAATTAAAACTCATCTTTAGTTTTTGTATTTCATCCTTTTGTAATTGTGACTCTATTTGGAGAAATTCAACTCTCTCTTGTGAATTTTTCAAATAGGTTTTAATATAAAAAAGGGTGCCCTTGTTAATTTAGACTATGTTATGAATATTAGGGATCATTAGAGTATTTAATATTTATATCAAATTATTCATTCTCGCCATTTTCACCAATTCACTATCAGAAAACAATCAACTTTGAAAAGGTGTCCACGCCTAATTACAATACAATATAAAAGAGAGCCTGTAGTCAAATTTGACAAATAAAATGATCAAACTTCAAAATAAGGCACCACTCTCAGATACTTAGATGAAAAAAAAACTTTATGCTTTAACAGGCCTGAGTGAAACTCGTTGACGGATCAGTGCTCTAACCTCTCTACCATGTTTCTTCTTTTCTTCAACAATTTTATCACGACCATTACATTTGATTTTGGTGGCAGAATTCATATTTAAAAATCGACAAAATTAAATTTCTTGGTTCACCAATACTATAATACTACCTTAGAACCAAAAAAATTGGTTCGATTATAATGTAGAAGTGGTGCTTTACTCTTACATTGATTTGGTTCCAAATAGGAGATTCTGAGTTAGTTGCAGTTATCCTTGAGGAATATATTTTGATTTGCGACAACCATTTAACTTTTCAAAGGCTCCCCAAACCTAGTGCTTTGCCTTGTGCTTCTTCCCTATGCTTGTTGCCATCTGTTCATTTGAATGCAATTTCAAAGGCTCCAAAAATATGGTGCTTTTGAGTATATAAAACAATATTGAAACTAATACGAAAAAAAATTATCCTTGTGACAATGCTTTTCCTTTAATTCCTATAAAGCATTACAGGCTCACACTCATATTACAAAGCTCTCTTTTTCTTTCTCTTTTTTTTTTTCCGCAATGCTACAAAAGTGATGCATACAACGTATTAATTTTCTCATTCGTGACCAAAATATATTAGCTCCACGCAGCTTCTCTAAATTCAATGGTTTCCACCATTAAATTTACACACTTTGATTGTTATTGTTTTAAAGAGCGGATTCAATAACAATAATAGAACCAGAGTTATGAACAACAAATTGACTACATTCATTCCAATATCACATAATGCGACATGTGGACTGTGTTGGATTTCCAAGAATTAGGTAAATGTCGCAAAGTATTATTACCAACAGGAAGCATGCAGAATAGTATAAAGGTGGAAGATAGGCCTGAAGCCTCTGAGCGTGACTTGTCAATATTCAATTCCAATAGTTGGTCCAAGGCGGACTATCAATATAGCAAGCAACAAAAGTGACTTTTAAACAGAAGCGGAGAAGGGCATATAAAAAAATATGTTTTATTTGTACCTTCAGAGCAGTGTATTGGCCAATTCATAGTAGATGCAGACACCTGTATACATCTAACAACAACACTATCACACGCCATCAAGGCCTTCGACAAGAAGCTTGTGGTATATGGCGTTTACCTCATAAGATCCTCAGTAGTTCCTTAGAAAACACATTCATGGATTTTATAACTTCATTGTGGCTCAGTTGGTGGGTTAGAATCGATCATGATTTAGTAAGAAATCAAAAGCAGATAATATTTCATTCCAAAATGTTTCTAGAGAGGCTGCGACATAGGTCACGTCTATAATAACTTTCTATAGACAAGGGAATGGATATGTGAAAATGGATAACTCCAAAGAAAGGATGCTGCAATATTTTTAGAATACAATACCATATCCAACAACCTCCCCAATCAATATAATAACCACAACAAATTATGAATTTTCTCTTAAAACGTAAATGTAAGAATAAAACAATTGCAATGTGAAAGACATGGAAAATAACCAAATTAAAAAAACCCCTCATGATCAATTGATTTATGTATCATTTACCTCACCATTAGTGACTCGACCATGATTTTTGATGTACTTTTATCTCCTGGCCGTCACAGACATGATGCAAAAAAGTCTACTCGTCCTGCTCTACCTTTGTCTCCATTACTAGAACTTCACTGAATAGAAAACCTCTCTGCGTCAGGAAAACCACACATCATTTGATAGCCAGACTTGGACTTGTCTCTTCCACAATCATCATTCTCTTCACACTTTGGCTTGTGCAAGTGTATATGCTCTCAATATCATAACAATCTTGTGAAAAAGGGTGCCTTTGCTTCGACTAATGCAAAATGAGTGGCATATTACAATTGACTTGACAACACCCTCTTAACAAACACCAACGCTTCCCACACTTCAACACTAGTTCGAAATATACACAAACCATAAGTTCAATAGAGTGAGGAAATAATGGCAGCCCACCAAGAAACAGGGAGTGCTCAAGAAGGCCACAAAACTAGTGGCTCATTCTATTCGACAAAGCCGATTAAACTCTACTCTGATACCATTGTTAAACAAATGATTTGGTGGAAAATGAATTCAACTTTATTATAATGATCACATGAATGATGTGCATAGTGTACATATAAATACAACAAGAAAATCGTTGATTCAATTTCTAGGGTTTATTGTATGTTGGGATCACAGAGCACCGAGAAAGATGGTGGTGTCTAAAGACACCGTTTTTTGTGTTCTCGGTGGCCACTAAGATAATTTTCCTTCGATCTTTCTAGCCTTTATATAAGCTTCATTGGAGATGAATAAAATGGGAAAAAACCATGGATGCTCATATACTAGAGACATAATACCACCAATATCTTGATTGCGTCAATTTTATTGGAACAACCTTAAAAATCCCCTTCTTAAACTTGACTTTGGGAGATTGACTTGGTCTCATTAATTTTTATTGCAGTCCATATAAAAAAAATTCCATCTACCATATTACACAAGTAGCTAGTTGTTGTATCCGCCAATTATCTAGGATACTTTTTCACGTATATGGTTCAACAACCATCTCACTTGAGATCTCACAATCCACCCATCAAGCTAAGATACCAATACACTTGTCACCCTAGTATCTCTCTAAGTGGTCCATTTCACAACTTGATAACTCCATGTGCCACTTTTACTACATATATGCGTGAGCATGCTCTTAAGGCCTTACAACTATGCATGCTCCCATGCAACATGTTTTCCTCATCATCAGGTCATACAACTTCCTAGGGGGAATATATATTCCTATCACAAATTTCACAACTTGGACCAAAACTCTTAGGGTGTTCACACATCACACACCGACTAATTCACTGCATATCGCTCCTTTTACTTCATCTTCATTCTTTTCATCCATCTTACTACTCTCTTGGCTTCTTTCCTTCCTCAATTCATACCTCGAGCTGAGCTTTTATTTCTTCTCTCAAATTTGTTGCACACTTGTCTCTAATGCACTGCTCTATTTCACAATCTCCTACACATTGTTGCTGCATTTATAACCACAACAATTGTCTTCTCTTGTACCATTGTAGAGAAATATTCCTATTGCTCCTCGCTTGCAGCCACGATCACAATTGGATGTTATTATTGTGGCCCATACTCACTCGTCACATAAAGAAGAGTACACACAATGATCAGACACCACTGCCCTTTTTTGAGGACTTCCATACGCACTCAACCATGACAACTACTGTGATGCCCTATCTAGCATATTGACACGATGGCTTTTTCCTTATGTTGGTTGATTTTTATCCACATAGGTCCACATGTCGCAAGCCTTCTATTCGTTTAGGAATACCATTGTCTATGGCCTTGTCTTAGTGATCCAAATCTTTTCACTTCAAAGACGCATACATAATTACATTTAAAAAGGTCATGTAACCATAAGATGCATACACATAAAAGAAGTGGAAATAAATGACAACCATGAGAAGCAAAGACATAATAGGTTGATAATGGAGTTCACCTAATGTGAGTTACATCTCTAGACCTTGCTTAATGTGGAGAGACCTCTTTTATGAATCTTCAATAAAATCAAATTACATGCATGTACAAAAGGCACCTTATACTTCTACTTCTAGAGATGGTCTAAAAATGTGCACCTCTACTAAAGATATGGACTGCATCGTTGAATACCTAGCGTGAAATCGTGTCAAATGACTATAAACTTGAATTCTTTATGCTTTGGTTAAAATATGGACTCTCGAATCTCAAAGATTCCCCAAAGATTCGTTCTCACTGGTTTATTGGAATTATGTTGCTTAAATAACAAATGTAACTTCATCACTACACTCCTTGTAAAAAATTGAGTAAAATGAATATAAAGGCGGTCTCGTTCTGAAATTGTCAAAAATTGGCCCTTAAGGAATCTTTAGACTCCTCATGATTCCACAATTATTCCTTTACAAATTCACTGAAAATTTATTGTTCATATAAAAAAATTTAACTTCACTATTGTGCTCCTTATGAAAAATTGAGAAAAATAAGTATAAAATTGACATGATTTTACTACCGTAAAAATTCAACTCCAAAAAAATCTTTTAGATTCCTTACGAATTCTGCATTAAAAAATGTTTTCATATTTGAAAATCGTGCCCCGCTTGGGCCTGGCTCTCACTTCCTTCTGCGTGGTTCCTCGACCTCCGCTCTCCATTGCATGCTCTGTGCCTTCTCCTTTATGTCGCGAATGAAGAGTAATCTTTGTTGGGCATAGTTAACAAGGGATATCCTCATGGTGTGTTGCGAGGCTCCGAAATTAGTGGAATGTTGGTCCATGTTCAAAACCCACGTGCTTTTAACAGTGGCCCGTAGTTGAGACTCTGTTTCTTAATATTCTTATATAGTGCATCAGTTTAACACCAATAACAAACGACATCTTTTTAATATGTGGAAGGTTATGTAAAATATTTGTTGTCTCCAATTTGCCATTATCTATGGTACATTATTTCTTAATATAAGTTTAACACCCAAAACAAACAACTTTTTAATATGTGGAGGGTTATATAAAATATTGGTCCTCCAATTTGCCACTATATATGGTACATTACCATATTATGTATTCTTTGTTTATTTATTTTAAAAACCATATATATAATATTTAGAGTTAATAAATTTTTTGTTTTGTTTTAAATACATATTTTTAATATGGTTTTTTTTTAATTTACATTTTTTTTGTAGGGACAAGGAGCTAATGATTTGGTGCTAATTGTCAATGGTTGATTGGATAGTTTTCTACCACATAAGCTTTGTGGGTCCCATGTACTATTGTTGTAGGCCCATTTTCCTACTTAACTTACTAACTTTTGACTACGATAAGTTGCTAATATGGACTCAGATTTGAGTGTCGTTTATGCCACCAGAATTGTAATAAAGAGAACTAAAACTTGCTCTTGGTTGCACTGTGTTTCAAAGAATTTGTTTTTTGAGCCTTTTTGTACCCACCTAGATCATTCCTCCCCACCGAGGAGCTTTTGGTCCTCTAAAATCATGAACAATATCTGCAATCTGTTGTACTCCGTCGTCTGCATAACAAGTGCCCTAATCAGCTACACTTCCTTCTCCTTCACCTTTGTACTTTGGAGCCATAAGTGATGAACTGATAACTGTACTCTATGCAAATATATGGTACAATATTTGCAAAATACATGTTCTCTTACAAGACCTGTCATGACTAAAGCAATCCCCATACTTTCGAAGAGGTTATAACACTCTTTATGGTCAAGTTTACATTAGACTCATAATAGAAACAAATACCCCAGCTATCGACAATAATGCCAAAAACATCATCATGTTGCATTCATAAGCGATGGCAAACACTTCATCACTTTTACAATCATATCATAGCACATGATTTACAAAAATACGGCCATGACAAGCTACTATATCTAGTAAAACCAACTCTTACTCAACAAAGTGAATGGGTCATCTCCCTATGGTGGATTCGCTTGTTGAACATCTTTTCCAGTTGGTTCCTTTATAGGTGCTTTCTGGGCATGCAGTATCTGACATGTGGCTCTCTGGTGTCCATCCTTCTCGCAATGACTAAAATGATTCTTTCTCCTCCAAACTTTCTGGATCATCTTGGAACACTTATTCTTGGAGCACCTCTGATAAGTACCCATGGAATCCTCACTATCACTAGAATGTGATGAGGTGCTCCCGTCATCCATCATGGGTTGGTCACTAGTTGTATTGGAGCATTCTCCAACCTCTTTTCTGACATACCCAAGTCCTGCATAATGAGACAATTCCTCCACTTTGATGGGTTTCATAATACCTTGGCCATTCATGTCGAGGCCTTTCCTTGATACCCCATTTTTTTCAACAATTTTGATCCAATTCTTGTAGTATGTTTCTCAAATGCAATGAAATCATCATCATAAAAAGAACATGAAATTGAAGAATCACTCCCCCTCCTTGGCTTATAGCTGATGTTGCAACCTTTGTTTCTCTTTTTCTTCTTGTTGTAGGAGTCTTCTTAGTTCAACATTCTCTGCCTGAATGCTTTGGTTGATTTCTTCGAGTTCTTGGAGCCATGCAGTGTCTGGTGTCCTCATTATTCTTGGTACAACATTTGCTGAAATATTTGTCTCATTGCTCTAATTGTAACCCAAGTCGATAGGTCCATCTTCTGCAATCCCAAGAGTTGAAATATTCATGTCACCACCTAAGTTTGATCCTAGGTCAATTGGTCCAACACCTGCAAATCTTGTAGCTGTGATCTTCTCATCATCCTTTGATTCATATTCATGGTTTTGTTGCATAGTTGCAATTGTCTTCTGCTTTCTCTTTTTTGGCATTCCTCTTAGGCCTCAATTGTGGATGCAATTTCCAGTAATGATCCTCATCATGCCCTTCTTTCTCATAATGACTACAAGAGGGATTTTCTTCTCTTCTCTTAGTTGTTGCTTGCCTCTTTGGGCTGTCATCTTTCTCATGCTTCCCCTTGCTTTCAAGATGTACAACCTTCGAACTACCTTCATCAAGAGTTTTAGGTTCAAATAATAATAATGAATGACACAAATAACTATGTAAAGAGCCAATATATTTCTTCAACGTCTCAGGAGTGTCTAGTGGAACATTCAATGCTAATGCTTGTTTCCTAAAGTCCTTTGTAAAATTCTGAATATTTTGACTTTTACTTTGTTTCAAATATTTCCATTCCATCATGGCCTTTTGTCTGTAACCCCATGGGTACAACTGCCCTCTTAAAGAAGAATTGAACTCAGACTAAGATGAAAGAAGTTTACGACTACTCTTGCCACCTTTTTGTAGCTTTCCTTCCCACTAGACGAGAATAGTGCCACTCAATCAAAGGGATGCTAGCTAGATCTTAGATTTGTCCTCTTTGATTCATTTTATGTAGAAATATACTTCAACTTGTCTGGTTCAGTTATCTGGGTTTCCTGCATTAGATTCTCCACTAAACATAGATAAATCAAACTTGACATCCATCTCGAAAAATGGGATTTTATGAATTTTTCTACCTCTAGAATGACAAGAAGAGGAAGAAAAAGAACTCTCACTAGAAGATGGAGAGGGAAGTTCAAAAGGCTCTCCTCCTCCTCCATGATTCATTGAGGCGTGATCATCTGGTATTTCCTTCTTCACTCACTTCTGCATTATCTTCTCATACTTTGTAAACAATTTTTCCACTTTTTCTGCCATGGTGTAGAAATCCTTTCAATAGTTTCACTCTTCCTCCAACCGAGCATATTCATCTTTCATTTTTATTCTTTGTGCTGCACACACTGCTTCTAGATCAATGGAATTAAGTTTTAATCACTTCTTTGGATCTTTCCCCTGGTTTCCATACACTTGCAATTCACATCAACAGAAGACTCGCTTTGATACCAAAATTTATTCAGATATTTTCACTTCAAATATGCATACATAATTGCATTTGAAAAGGGCATGTAACCATAAGATGCATACACATAAAGTAGTCGGAACCAAATGACAACCATGAGTAGCAAAGACACATTAGTTTGATAATGAAGTTCACCCATTGTGGGTTATGTCTTTGGGTCGTGCTCAATGTTGGGAGGCCTCTTTTATTAATCTTTAAAAAAATCAAATTACATGCATGTACAAAAGGCATCTTATACTTCCACTTCCAGGGATGGCCTAAAAATGCACACCTCTATTGAAGAAATGGATGCACCATTGAATGTCTAGAGCGGAATTGTGTCAAAGGACTGTAAACTTGACCCCTTTATGCTTTGGTCAAAATATAGACCCTCGGGGATCTTAAGGATCCCCCAAAGATTTCTTCTCAGTAGTTCACTAGAATTGTGTTGCTCAGATGGAAAATTTGACTTCACCATTGCACTCCTTATAAAAAATGAGTAAAATGAGTATAAAGTTGGCCTCGTTCTGAAATTTTCAAAATTTAGCCCTTAGGGAATTTTTTAGATTCTTCATGATTCCACAAATATTCCTCTTTGCAAAATGACTGAATATTTTCTATTTAGATGACAAATATGACTTGACCACTATGCTCCTTGTGAAAAACTAAGAAAAATGAGTACAAAGTTCACATGATTCCACCATTGTAAAAGATTAGCTCCAAGAGAATCTTTTAGATTCCTTATAAATTTTGCATAAAGAATATTCTTTGGAATATTTTAGGGGATATCCCCTTGAAATATTCTTATCTTTGAAAACCATGCCCCATCTGGACCTGGCTCTCAGTTCCTTCTGCATGGTTCCTCGACCTTCGACCTTTGTTGCATGCTCCATGGCTTCTCCTCCATGTCACGAATGAATCACAACTTAAGTAATATTTGCTGGGAAAACTTTACAAGAGATATCCTTGTGGTGTGTTGGCAGGCTCCAAAACTAGTGGAAGTTGGCCCATATTCAAAACCCACAAGCTTTTAATAGTGTCGTGTAGTTTAGAGTTTTTTTTAATATTCTTATATAGTGTATAACTTTAACGCCCATATCAAACAACACCTTTTGATTATGTGGGGGTTATATAAAATATTTGTTGCCTCCAATTTGACATTATATATGGTACATTAACCTATTATGTATTCTTTTTTATTGATTTTAAAAATCATACATATAATATTTGGATTTATATGGTTATTTAATAACCATTTTTCTGTTTTAAATGTATATTTTTTAATATGGTTTTGTTTCATGGTTTTTTGTTTTAATGTATTTTTTTTTGTATTTTTGCAGTGACAAGGAGCCAATGATTTGGTGCGAACTGTCAATGGCTGATTGGCCAATTTTTTGTCACATAGGCATTGTGGGTCCTATTTAGTATTGTTGTAGGCCCCCTTTTCCTACTTAACTTTCCAACTTTTTATTGCGATAAATTTCTCATATAGACTCAAATTTGAGTGTCATTTGCGCCACCAAAATCATAACGACGAGAACTACAACTTGGGTTTGGTTTCACCATGTTTTGAATACTTTTATTTTTGAGTCTTTCTATAACTTATTGAAAACAATGATAATACTGAAAGGGGGGTGAATCATTATTAAGGCTAATTTGTACTCCTTTATGCCAATTTTATTTTCCTTTTTAACTTGGCATTCATCCATATCACTAGCTACAATATATAATGCGGCAGTAACACAAACTGAACAAGAAAGCAAACAAACCATAAGCATCATATACATTAGACACAGGTTTTTCACGTGGAAACCATTTTGGGTAAAAACCACAAATATTGTTTTTGTTATTGATGTAAATAGAAGAACCTACTCTATTACATCATTCTGTTTGTGAGCACCCACTCACAAGAAGCACCAACACCCTTTGATTATTTTCTAGCATTGACTAGCATGAAGCACCAACTCCCTTTGTTTTTAGACACCTATCGAGCTTACCAAAAACATCATATGGGGCACCGACTTCATGGATTTGTTGCAAGCACAAACTTACAACTCATTGGATTTGTTGCAAGCACCAACTCACTCTAATGCACTTTGTAGCTCTCTGCAACTCTCTTAAGTAGCCTTGTGATATGATCAACAATAGTCACTCTCAGCCCTTCGTTGTCTTCTCTCAACAATAGTCACTCTGATCTCTCCCACTCTGCTCTCCACAACAAACAGTTTGCCCTTAGCCTTGCTTCACACAACACAGGTTCAACTGTGGGAATTCTACTCTTTAAGGCACACACACAACCTTATTCACATAGCTCATGCAACTTCCACCTTTAACACAGAGCATAGGCACTTTAACCTTGTCTCACAGCTCACAGGAAACTCTCGGCCTAACACACACAACACAAACAACTATCAACCATTACACATAGAGCACACATGCACTTTAGCCTCACACAAAGAGTGCTGCTCTTGGGGTCTTATCTTTTCTTCTCCTTAGGCACACTCGGCATTTAAACACATAACTGGCTCTTACACAACCTCTCAAAGTAGTGCACTTACTCAGAGATCTTTCCTCTAGGCTCTATGGAAACAATTTTGCATTCCCCCTCTTTTCTCATTTGAACTCCTAGGTTTTATTCCTCTGATGTCTCCTCGATTGATGCTGTCACACTGTTCTTATTAATCACTATGTGTTGTACCTCGACATGGCCCTGCACTCTATTGTCTATGTACTTCTTGGTCTCTACCACTGTATTCATTGAGAATGGGCACCTAATTGATACTTTCCTCCATACCGAGAACTAATTCTCAGTCCATTGCAGACTCAAACTAGGCACATTCCTCTCTGTCTGCCACCCTTACATCACTTAGGCTCTCCATACTGAGAATTTAATCTTAGTCCACCTGCACACTCCACTAATACTCTCCATGCCTCGTCATGGTTTACACTACTTCAGCATGGCTTTTTTGTTCTGAATTTATTTACAATGCATGCACGGGAGGTCTCCGGCCGTCAACCTTACAGTTTTGCATTCAAGGCCATAATTGTTGATTCATACATCTTAATGAAACCCTATAAGATAATCTTAGAGCTTTTCATCATAGTGTTGTGTAATGGTGTAACACTGTGAAATAGTCGATTTCCGACCTCCGATCAAGTCTATCCCCTTTTGCATTAGACCCCTGCTATATCTCCACCACATAAGTTATTTTGGTGACTAAGCGCAAACCATATCAAATCCCCCTATATTGGTGTTTTTCAATTATTTTCAATGTGTCAACAACCACAAACTTGTGATCGTCGATCTTCAATTTTTAGGCTCCTTTCGCTCAGCCCTTACCACACATATCTTACCATAGGATCGAGGGCGATGATCGCAGGCTTGGCCTAAAGACACTAAGTCTTTCAACACTCTACCGAGGTCTTTTATTTTCTTAAACCTCTGAGCCCTTTGTTTCTTGTGTGTTCCAAAACCAAGTGCTAACACAATCGGAGCCCCCTTATCAGATTTTTTCATTTGTTGCCCATATCCCAGCAACCACAAATTGTTGATTATTAATTACGAATAGGCCCCTCTGTTAAGACCTAGCCTTCGATTCCTTAAGACTTCATGACCCATTGCTAGCCCTTATATCAGAGCCCTCTAATCGACGATTTCCAAATGTGGCCAACGTGCCAACCATCACAAACCTTCGATCATCGATTGATGATGTGACATCATCACCTTCCATGTGGTGTCTTCTGACCAGTGACATATGTCACTTAGATATGGCCCATTAGGCCATCCATAAACACCAAAATAGCCTGCCACATGTCCCTCCATACCATGACATCATGCTGACATAAGCAACCATGTGTCCCTTATCAAAACTAATCAGATCTTGCCACTTGTCCTCATCAAAGTACCTCTGATGCTGCCATCTGTCCTTATCAGAGCCTACCACCAGCTACCATATGTCCTCAACAAATCTCATCACCAGCGGCCATGTGTACTTATTGGAGCCTACGAGACACTACCATGTGTCCTCATCGGAGCCCATCACTAGCTGTCATGTGTCCTTATAAAACCCAATCGAATGCCATGATATGTATTGCTTAGAGTAGAGAGAAATTGCCTTGCGCACCTTAGTTTTGCAATGAATTTCTTCATAGTTTCTCTTTTCACCGTCTCGATGATTTAATAAAGAATTCATTGTTCCGACCTTTTTAAGCTCAGTCGACGTTTGTTGATCAACACTTTCCCATTGTTGTCACTTTGAAAACGTCGATTGCCGATATGCAATATGGTCTGGACCTGCCGACTAACGATCATCAATTTGGCCTTGTGCCTTTCCTCTTATCTGCAGGACCTCCAATCTACAGGATTTTCAATATGCGGGACCTTCGATGGTCCGACTTGTAAGACCTTCGATTTGCGGGACTTCCGATATGCAGGATCTATAATCTATAGGACTTTCAATATGCAAGACCTCTGATGATCCGAATTGCGATAACTCCAATTTGCAATTGCTGATATCACAGCCCTCTGATTTTCAATTGCCGATATGGCTTGGCCTCTGATCTCCGATCTCTGGTATGTTAATTCCCCTACTTGAGGCTTCAAACCCCTACACTTCAACAAGTCATAACTTTTGACAACAAGTCTATTTTTTGACTTCCGCGTAACGTTGGAAAGCCCTTCCACAGAACTTTCCAATGGAAAGGGTATGATTAGACATTGAGCCCATCGTCTACCTCAAAATATGGCCCCAAATTCATTTCCATTCTTTTTGCTCCTTGACTCTCCGGACATCGACAATCACATCCACTAAGGTGATCTCCCACATGAAGCCTGCAACAACCATGGACTTCCATCCTAGGCCATCACTACTAGTCATCTACTGCAACAAGCATCTGAGCTTGTCTTGTTGACATCAATGCCAACACTCTTGCCAACTTCTCAACACACTCCAGCATGACTATTGACATCAATTTCAACACATTGGTAGATGCCTTCACTAGGCCACTGGCCATCCACATGATGCCAACTATCCAACACTCTCCCCCTTTGGAATTGATGGCAACACACCGTCCTTCTCTCCAAGTGATGGCCAAACCTCAGGTTGCTTCCACACATCTCATGTCATGAGACACCAATGGCCTTCTTGCCATCACAACTTCTCCATAACTTTTCTCCCCCTTTGTCATTAATGGAAAGGGGCCACAAGATGCCTTACTCTCCTCATGCAATCACCAATTGTGAGGACCAAATTCTAGCTATCGAGATGTGCATTCTTCCTCACAGACCTCTCTTTCAGGATTGTCACTATTGGTGCTCCATAAAGTGGGAAAATGTGATATGCTCCTCTTGAACATATACTGCCTCTGATTTGTACGTCTAGTTTTGGACACCTTATGGGTGCTGGTTGAGCACTCTATCCACCAACGCATATTTTATATCAAAGATATTGATACCCATTAAACTGCTCATGGTATTGTTGCTGCTACAAATACCAAGTTATAATGATGCATTTCAGCTCACCCTTCTGTTGTAACATTTTCCGACCCCTGTAAAATTACAAATTTTTAAATTTTATCTAGTTTACCTGTCAGCTAAATATCTTTGGGCATATATAAAATTTCATGGAAACATGGTTTCTTAGGTAATTTTGAATAATTTTGAGTTTTTTAAATACGTAATTTTATTAAAAATTAAAAATTACATTTTTATTAGAATTATTTTTTAATTTTACATTTTTATTAGAATTATTTTTATTTAAAATTAAAAATTATTTGAGAAAGGAAATTGTTGCGCTTGTCACCTAAGTTTGACATCAAAGCACGGGAGGAGCCTTCAAGGTATTTTTCCTTTGTGATGAAATGGATAAGTCAAAGAAAAATATAAAAAACATGCCTTGCGATAAGGAAGGGCAAGGTTAACGTCTAGGCAATTTTTAATGGCAGAGATTGTGACTACGAAATCAATGGTTTTCATTTCATTTCGAACCCCCCAAGGTCGTCTGAGCTTTAACAGTTGGGGGTGTCCGAAGTTTTTTTTGACCAAAAAAAAATGATCACGTGGCATCATTTGGATCATTTCTGTCCCCAAGTTCAAAACAACTTACCATAACCGACCCCTCCGAAATCCACTGGTGGTTTCAGGGTAACGCAGAGGTCAATTTGTAAAGCAGGGTTTAAGGTGGCAATAGATCCTTCTGTGCTATGTGGGAATTATAGATTGTCATGGTTTATATTGTGGAATGATATGTTCACAAGATATATTTTATGGGTCTAAATAAGTTTTTGGAACCATAGCACGTGCCTCACTCACCACCTAATCAAATTGTGCAACTTGTGTATGAAGGTTCTTTCAACAGATCTGTTGATGAGATT
The DNA here is from genome assembly GCA_000404065.3 of Pinus taeda. Taxonomy (NCBI): domain Eukaryota; kingdom Viridiplantae; phylum Streptophyta; class Pinopsida; order Pinales; family Pinaceae; genus Pinus; species Pinus taeda. The sequence continues at coordinate 122,530 of APFE031672798.1, read as the reverse complement.
AACTGTTTGGTGACATATCAATGGTGAGATTAACTGTTTTCTATATAGCATTTTTTCATTGTTGGTGTATCCATTTTATTAGCCATGGAAACAATGGCATCAGAGGAAAAAGTTTTAACGTTTTCGTAAGTTTGTTCAATCTGTATGATCATGCATGATCGTGTTCCTACCGATCAATGGCTCTATATCAAGGAATTAAAGTGGCAGCAAATCCAGATTTGATTGTGGCATATGTTGAGAAGCGGTCAAACCTCGCCCCTCATCTAGAACAAATGTTTCCAATGTGCATAATTTTTGGAGGGGATGGAAGCTACATGGATCCTTTCTACATTCACAGTGATAATCTTCTGACAAATCTTCTAGGTCAACCCATACTAACTATTGTATGATATTGATTTGTTGTTGGATAAAATGCTCAGTAGCGCACAATCAGGAGAGGTTGTATTCACAATACATTACTGCCTGTAATTGAATGGCTGGGCAGTCACAGAAACTCATGCCTCAGGTTACTTGGTATAAGGGTTGATTAAGCGTTAAGCCAACCGGGAGAATGAGTCAAGTTTGTTCTTTGAAAATATTTGGGAAATCATTTATAAGTGAAGATTTTCATGTACAAATCATAGGTTTATATGCATGATCCCAAATGCCATTGCAAATCTAGAAAATTGAATCTAGTTCTGCGATGAGTTTCAAGAACGCCAGATGGAGGTTAATTCTAAATTCATTTTATGAATTGAATATTCAACGGGATAGCTACCATTGTTTATTTACTTTAAAATTTGAAATTAATGACAAAGCATCTCTATTTTATTTTCTGGAGTCCAAAAACTACCATGAGTTATGTATACAAACTCTAGCTCACAATTGTCAAATGGAAGGGCCCATAAATGTGTTCATCCTAGGATGTTAGCTGCAATTAAATACACATCTGTCAAATGCCAAGCACTGAGAGATTTGACGTGTTGTTAATTTACTATACCCATATGAGTTCAATTGATTGAGCACAAGTGACTGAAATTGTTATTGGGCAGATTAAAATTGTCATAGGAAAAGGAAATACATTATGTACTTCCATTTTCAAAGATCACCCTACAAATCCAGATGCAAAGCATGGAGGATGAATGACATGACTAAGTTGGCTATTTTAAATGAACCCAGATTTTATACAACCTTTCAAGAAGCCATAGGCGGTTTTGCTAGCTTTGATGAGTTGTATCCAAATTGCACAAAGATTCTATAGCTGTGTCATAGACTTGGGTCAAAATTTCGTGGCCATTTTCGCATATTGAACTTTAGACACAAACTCTGGACAAACTATGGTGAATTTAAAAAATTGGACATGGGTTTTGTGCAGAATGGCGTTAATTAGGTTGGACACAGGAATCACTAGAAAATTTATGAGAATTTTGGGAGATTCCTCAGATCTCTGAAAGGTATACATCCAGATTTCATGATGGAGGAAATGCGCTTGAAAAAGAGGGATGGATTCAACAAATTCGATATTTTATGATGCATTGGAAACTTTGTGAGTAGAGGCAATTGATTCCAGGTTAAAACACAGAGAATTAAGGAATTTCAATGTCAATGAATGAATTGTCATTCTCATATTTGGCGAAATGGGTTAGGTCCTTGCCAACCTTTTGTCAACTCCTTTAGTTGTCACTTTATATGGAGGTCTAACTGGCATGCCTTATTTAGATTTTGACTTGGATCCTACAGCTATAAAAAATACTAAAAAACTTGGCTTTCCAGTTATTTATGGGGATGGATCATGACCAATTGTGTTGCAGACAGTTGGTATTACTCTACCAAAAGTTGTAATGGTCATGTATACTGGAAAGAAAATAATTGTGCAGTATGTTGAAAGGATCAAACTTGTTTTCTCCTCGGTTCCAATCCATTCAGATAGCTCAGGACACACAACAAAAAACTACCCATATGTGACAAATGGAAAAGGTATTTAAAGGTCTTAAGGGAATCGAAGAGTTCTTAAGGGTTGCAGAGAAAAAAATATGTTATGTAAGCTCAACATTCAAATGACATATTAAGCATTCACCTAAAGATCAATACCTTTTCTCTATAAATACGAGATTATCAGAAGTTGTAATTAAAAAAAATTGTAGCAGCCTTTGATGAATGCTTGTAAGAGACATGTTTGAGGACATTCAAAACAATTTCATAAAGAGGCTTTGGGTATATTGTTTTTCTTCTGGAAATCACACGATTACTAGGTTGTACCAATCAAAACATTTGAAATTCTATAATTAGTGATTAAACACACACATCATTTATTCCAGATCTCAAGATTTGAAGCCAGGGCACATTGAAATTATAATATTTTAAAATTAAAATGGTTAGTGATGAGATGAAATTCAAAATTCAAACTTGTAGGGTTCAAAGATAGTTAGCAAGGAAATTGGGGGTATGATATTTTATAAATATAACATTCGAATATCAGTCCAAATACAAGAGATCTTGTGGACAGAAGTGGCAGATTATCCTAGGCACAAAATCAATAGTAAAAGGTTTACTGCCTTGATTGACTGTCAATTAGCAGATTTTAAGGAAACAGATTTAGATCTTTAGGAAAAATATCATCATATCAAAAGGGATAATTCCAGATCGAAAGATTATTTGGCATCAAAAACTCCAACATTTCCAAATTCTTTTGCAATCAATGTCTTATATTTAGTTTTATTTGATTTTATTTCTAGAAATGTTGTAATAAATTAGATTTTATTTTTAGTGCATTGTTAAGAATTTTTCCAGGAAGCTAGTGATAGTTACCAGTTTGTAATTTCTATATATTGTTTCAATTTCAATGTAAAAGGGTTGCCCTTTGATACCAAAACCTTCCATCTTTGTAAAACTTTGATTACATAAAGGTCTTGCTGGACGGGTTCAAGCTTTGATGGGGCCCTTCCTTGATCCTTGAAAAAGGGTTATCAAAAAGTCGAAAAGGTGCAAAGTGAAATGGGAGCATTGATGGGCCCCTCCTTGAGCCTTGAGCCTTGATGGGGCCCAAAGACTTCTTAATTGAAGCCTTCTGGCTATTTTTCATGATAGAACTTGTCCTGTTTTCATATCTTATTTCTGTACATGTTCAAAGTAACATTAGAGATTTTGGGTAAGAAGATTGAGTATCAATCTCTCTGAAATCCCTCGCAAATTTATAATCATTTAAAGAGATTATTTTATTGGATAGACTATCTGAGATAACTCCTCTGCATATTTAAATTGTTGCCTCCTGTCATCTCTTGAGTGTGTCTTGTTTGACTATAGAAGTCTTCTACATGCATCCAGATTTGCCTGGTTGATTAAGTATTCAATATGACTGTTTAATTATAAAAAATTTCCTTATATTCTTCTGTTAAATTCTTTAAAAAGCATGATATTTTGTTAGGCTGGAAGCTGACACTTTGAGCAAGGACTCTACAAGTGAGGGATTTATTCATGGACAAAGATTGTGTAATCACCAGCAACCACCCAAACTAAATCTTAAATCTGGCCATTGTACTTCATAGGCTATTGTTCAGTGATGGTGAACATCGTTAAAAAAGGCCTCGTAACAACTGAGGGAGACCCCTCTAGTTCAAGGGACATCTTGAACCTAAAGGCTGGTTGAGTCGGTTTCTCAGCATAGTTTTTGCAGCCAAGAACTGCCTATGAGAAACTGGTACAACACCTTCTATGATGATGCTACTACTTTCGAGACTACTCTAATTTTTTACCATCTCCTCTTCTCCCCTTGAGATCATTCTCATATAATAGGGGCTTCATTACAACTCATACCAATTGAACCAAAAGAAATGATACAAATGGAACAATGTACCAGGAAAAAACTTTTATTTCTTTTCTCAAAAAGAAATGTTCATTTTCACACATGGTTTCTCAATATGAGCCCATCACAACAAATTGGCATAGATACACCAATTGAGGGTTAAGGGACATGAAACTTTTACACCAATTGTGTTTGATGAACACATTATTGCTATGCATAATCAAACTCACAACTTAAATTTAATAAGAGTATTTCACCAAAGATGCAAACCTTTAATTTTCTTAGAAATCCTCCTTATGAGGCTACCCATGTTGCCTGCAACTGCTTATCAAAGCAGCTCCCCCTGAGCCAATTCTCCTTGATCTCCTACAAATCTATCTTGCCTTTTCTTGTGGACTAATCCTATGGACTTGATAAGAACATGAGCTTACTGTCATTCTACACTTCCACTGCAACCCATCTTCTTCCCACAAAAAAGTTATCATTGTGTCCTCCTCATGCTGATTGCACTCCACTTTAATCAATCAGATGCACCATTTTGTTCATCCTTCATGGCCCCCTGCATTTGACTTACTTGGCCTCCCTTGAGGCCCTTCTCTTCCTTTACTAAAGAGAAATAGAAGATCTACTCACCCTGAGCAGATCATCTTCCTTCTTCCTCCAAACCTTTAAGGGTTGATTTCTACTAGAAGAATTCCCTTCTTGATTCTTCTTTGCCACTGTTTGGGTCTAATCTTGGTTGCACTTGGGTAGAGGAAAATTTTCATCCAACTCCTCTTTCTTCACCAAAATCCACTTGGAGCCTCTCTTCTTTTCAGAAGGGTTTCCTACAAGAGTAGGAGGATTACCCTTTTGACTTATTCCTCCTCTATTCACCTTTCTCTATTGATACAAAGCATTGAAGACATATGAGTATGTTTCTACTATATTCTTTCTCCTTATATTGAAATTCTGAGTTGTTGCATTCACATGCATATGCTAAGAAGCATTCTGTGTCTTCTCATTTTTGCAGTCAACTCTCTTGTGCTCGAGATTTCCATAATCATAGAATCTGATTTTTCTTAAGACTAAGGCATAGGAGTTACCCTTTTTGAAATCCCTTTCGTCAAAAATCGTCTCTAGGTCAGCATGCCTTCTTCCAACCTTTCTGTGCATCCTTGGGTTGCTTCTACCCATCACATTTTGTTTCCTTGCATGCCATCTACAGTCTATGGCTTTATGCCCATAATTATTGCAAGAAAAACAAAAACCATAAAAGGCTTTTGTTGATAGAAGTTACCTTTTCTCTAAAGGTTTTGTCATTGAGGAAGAGGGGTCCTCTATTGGATCCTCAAGTGCCTTATATGACAGTTTTCATTACTATATTGCACTCTTCCTTACAGCAACCTTGCCCTCTTCTATTGTACTTGTTGCTACTATTGCTTGGCTTCTGCTACACTTGCTTCTACCTTTTCTTGCACTTCTTCCACTCTAGTTGTTGTTGCTTTCCTTGTTGTCGTTGTTATCCAACAACCTTTCTTTCCTTGTTGTTGGAATATTCAAGCTTCTGATATTGAGACAACTCTTTATTTGACTTCTCTAAGTCATGTCTCAATGAGACTACCTCATTTTGTAGTCTCCCACAACAAGATTCCTTTTCACTCGACTCATGGGTTAACATCCCAAACAATCTGCTAGTCTCTTCTTGTTAAACATTTAGTTCAACTAATGATTTGGTCAAATTTATATTCTCAATCTCATAGACTTTTAGTTTTGCCTCTTTCTTTAAAATTTCCTATGATAGGTGCTTGAACTCCTTTGGAGCTAAGGAGAACCTATTTCTAGAAATGATGCTTTCATCTAGATCATTTGATTCACCATTAGAGGTGCTAGCTTCTGAGCAACATGGTTTGTCTTTTGAGACTTCTTCTTCATCAATAAAAATGTGATGAGTAGTAGCATTACCCTGTTCTCATTCTTTTCTAGAGTAGCAGGGCTCCTCAGCCTCTTTGACCCTCATGGATATCTCCACCATATAGACATTGTCGTTTGTTCAAAACTTACTTTGTAGACTCACAATGCCTTACTTCATTAACATCTAACTTAGATAGCCCTCTTAGAATGACTTGCTTGGCTTTTTCGTTGTTTTCTCCATTCAAAACAGAGATCCATATATCACCATCCAGGGACATCAAGTAGGCTTCCATTTTATCCTTCCAGATTTCATACCAGAGCTCATTGAATGATCTATCTAAGAATGGAACTTCTTTTGCTGTTAGCCAAACTCCATTAGTCATTTTTTCCCGTTGTTGCTAGCAGTCCAAGAAACTCTCCTAGGTTGTAGCTCGGAGATGCCTGGTAACATATAATCTTCAATATTGTTCTCTGAACTATTGGAATAAATGATGGTTTGGATCAAGTTAGATAACCATTTCAGCTCTGTTTTCACTCAAGGCATGCATGAATGCTCTCATCAATACAAGGATTTAGACCACTAATGCTCAATAATTTATAAATTCAGTGGATAGATGGAGACTACTGACTATACTAGTAGATTGCATACATAAACATAAATGAATGGCTAGCTACATGCAGCAAAAGAGAATACTGACTGTACTAGCAGATGCATATATGACCACATATGGATGGCTAGCTACAGGTAGCAAAGATGCTTGTGAATCTAATTTATCAAAGCAAAGATAAGATGACAATTATCCGGCCTTAGACACAAAGAAAACATGAACAAAATGTTCAAGTGCAAGCATAGAACAACAAAGAGAATGGACATTGAACATATAATGGCAAAATAAGCTTATATTGCTAGAATGAAGATGAGAAGCTTGGAGGAATAGAGGAGGAATAATCTCCAGAAGTTGAACCTTTATTACATTTAGCTTTTAGTATTTTATAGGCCTTTTACAATGATTCTGAGCCTACTAAGGGTAAAGTATTAATATATCCTCTATGTCTTTTTAACCGTTTGATGCCCTGACTAGGCAAGCATGGGCTTGGAGGATTATTCTTCTGACATCAGAGTAACTAAATTAAGATATTTTGGCTGCGTTGGCAGGACTGTTGATGCTCCATGATCAGTTGTTGCTGTGGCTATGTTGCGCTATCTATTCTCAGCCTCTATGTCGGTTTGGGGAGGAGTTGTGCATGCTGTGGCTCCTTCTATGATTTAACAATGCATGCTTTCTGTTAAAGCAGAACAACATTGCCCTATTGTGGACCTCTGTTGAAAACAATGTAGCCCCTCTCTATCCTTTTTGGACCTCAAAAGGTACTTAAACATGGCTTTGTGTTCTATCGGGTGTGCCCTTGTCGCCATCGCAAATCGCAAAATTCCTGATCCTATGTATTTTCCTTATATTTGGAAATATGTGAAAAACACTGAAAATCATCAAAAATTGGCCTTGGCGGACTTAAAAAATTATGTATTTCCCTTCCCAGACCCTTTCGGGTCTAGGCTTCATCGCAATCAGCACTGCCCCAAGGTTCCTTTGTATTTCGTTATATAACGAAATACACAAGAATTCATTAAAACAAGGCTTTGGCGCAGACTTCAAGTATTATAAAACATCCTATATAATTCCGTCGGGTCCGGCTATCAGGTCGCACCATATGCATATGTCAAGGCCTTGTCTCTTGGTTTCCACCGATAGCAATCTCGCGATTTAACGTGGGCCATCGATCTGCACACACGATCGACGGTCCATGTTTAATCGCCAATCACAATTGCTCCTTCCCCCTGGTTTGTGCTGATACCGCCAATTTGCCTCCACCGATTGCGACCCGCCAATCTGATCATTGGCGATCACTAATCGGCAGTGTCCAGAGTCGATTTCCATTTCCTACAACTGCCGATTTTCGATTTTTCACTTAGATCTTGGTCGTTGATCAGCCAAATCTAATGGCTGTTATGAATTCTTGGGTTTTAAGCCAGTGACAATGGTTTTTCACTGGTTTTCTTTGGTTTTTTTTTCCTCCTGATAGTGTATTTCTACCCTTCCAAGGGCTCTTGGCATGCTACAGTTTTGACTTTGAATGATCCTTAAGAGGATTTTGAAGACTTTTGGGGCATACTTGGATCCTTTGGCATGATTTTAAACAAACTTTGGAGACTTTGGGAGTGCTTTGGGTCCATTTTTAGGCCAAACGCCTCCAAGGCTAACATTGGCTCCTTCTGGGGATGAAATCCTCCGTATGAGGTTTCAAGAACTATAGAATAATGCCTTTCCTGTAATAAAACAAGATCAAATATTCCTCCTAGTGTTGCATTGGGCATGGAGTCTATATAGCATGAAATAGAAGCTTGAAAACAACATATTTACAATACCAAGGCTTAAAATCCTTAACTGAAATAAAGTTCGAAGAACAACCCATTGACTGGGCTGTCAAAACCATATCCTCCTTCCTTTAGTGCATTCCTTTTGAGAAAACAACCACCAAACTAAAAATTGACCCTTTTTACCTTTCTATTAAAGGTTTCTTTCTCTTGGTCAATGTGCATATCAGCGAAATCATCAAAGACTTGCAAAAGCCTATTGATTTGATCCTCTACTTCAAAAACTTTCCAACATTTGGTATTATTAGGTAGAGATGGTCTATATTTTACCTCATCTCTATATGCATTCAACCTTGGATGTTTTGCTTGGAAGGTTTTGTACACCTGCTGAATAATAAGGTTTGCTTTATACTCTGTTGTGTCATTTGTGACCTGAAAAGTTAATATAAAAGGTATGAATCAATGTATTCCTTTGTGGGGGACAGAAGGACTTCACCTGTTCCTACAACTTCCTTAGAGCAAGCCCCATCAAATAACATGTCCCAAATCTGTGGGCCTTCTTCCTCTGTGATCTAGTAAACTCGTTTAATAAGCTGCGTAGAGGCTAACTGATAAGGCTTGGTAATGTCAAGACCAAGATTATCCATGATAGCCTTGGGCATTGGATTATGGTTGGTTCCAGTGTCCAGAAGGAAATTATGAAGGAAATCATCATGAATAGACAAAGAAACATAGAATGATGGGGAGCTGTCTTCACAATTTTCAATCATTGGGTTGAGAATAAAAATTGGTTGGTCATCTTGTAGATTTAGATAGTCAGTGAAAGCTTGGATGGTTTTAGGCTCAAGAGCCTCAAGGATAGATTTCTTGAAGGACTCATTCTTCACTGGTTCAATTAGAGGCATAGGTACTCTTGGATTCTGTATTTCTGATTGAAAACTCAAACAATAAGGGGACTTGTCAAGGCCTCTTACCACTATGGCTGGAGCCTTGAGGATGATAGGATCAACTATTGGTTGCTTCTGCTTATTAGCTTGCTATTTTGT
>APFE031672798.1:87578-102460 GCA_000404065.3 Pinus taeda | reverse complement strand
CATGTTTCTCAACAGCTTCTTCTCTTGGTTGGCCTTAGCCAACAGCCTCTCCAAATGTGCATTCACCTGGATGAGCATGGATTCTCGCTCAGCAGACAATGGATCACCGGGGCCTCCTTCGGTTTAGGACTCGGTCACTACGAATCCTCCACAACTCATCAAGCACCTTTTCCTCCTCTAGCATTTGCATTTCATTTATAAAATAATATGGGAAAAGGGATGAACCTATAAGTGTGAGTGAAAGGGAAAGGAGGGAAACAAACCAAAGGGAAAAATAGCTTGAAACAACACAAATCCTAGCACAGTTTGCTCATTAACATTGCAGCCACCTAATGTCCTTTCACTTGCATGATTTGAGGTTAAAATCATAGCATGAGGGCTTACATCCATCACCAACCACAAAAATGATGTGTAAAGAGCCTACCTCGGACAAATTCGATGACTTGAAGGAAGATTGGGCAATCGTTTTGAAGTCTGCCGCAAGACAGCTCAAAGGGTCTCGCAGGCCGCTCAAAAGGTCTCGCACCGCCCAGAAGGTCGCGCCAGTTATATGTTTGCACTGTGGAGGGGCGCTCAAAAGGTCTCGCCCTGCCCAGAAGGTCGCGCAGGCCTCTCAAAAGGTCTCGCGCTGCTCTGCTACCCGAAATCGTTGCAATTCTGCTCCTTTCGCCTATCACTCTCTCAAACTCTCTCTTGCAAGCTTTCAAATGCACAATGAGAGTGAAAGGAGGGCACATATTCTTTTATAAACTTCATTTGAAAAAATTTCATCCATAAACCCACTTTATAAGGTTTCTTTTTGACACTTTTTTAAAAATACTGATTTTGATTTCCTTTATCCTGAATTTGACTTTTTGAGTGCTCTGACTTGATTCTTTTTGCAGGTAGATCATCTGAAGGACCTTGGCAAGGGGACCAGGGTTGCAGTTTGTCTTTTTGAAAACTTTGAAATTTCATCATTTATTTACAAAACTGAGAAAATAACCTTGGGCTTTAAAAACAAAGTTTTTAAATCCAAGGTAAAAATTGACTATACAAGATAAAAATATCGAAGAACCATGTTAACTAACCTCCCTCTGGCTTGCTGAGTACTCATGGATTTTCAGAGACCTGACCTTGCAGAGACAAATGACCAAAACCCTAGACCTAGGAATTTGACAATAAGACACATCAAGACAAGCTTGAAAAACTGTAATAACTGATATGACCTGATCCAGCAAAGCCAAGAGAGGCACAAAGACCAACTCCTCCATCAGGTTTATGGCATGCCTAACGGGATGCAAAATTTGACACTGATGAGACACCTACTAATGCAAATGCAAAGAGCTTTTTGATCACTGATGGAGGGCTTTCAAGACCGACACTAACAGGTTACATACACGAATTTATACACATACATATGTTTTATATGCAAGCGCTTCCTTCACCCAATTGTGGGATTGAATCTCGTCTATACCTGCAACAAATCATGATTATGGGACAGGGAAGGCACTTGTATAAGAGCATTGGAAAGAATCCCTTCGTACCTTGTAAACGATCAAATCTTTTCCCTTTTTATGGCACCTTTGACCATAACATATATATACCTGGGCATTTAATTTCAATGTCAATGCAAACAAGGCACCACATGCAACCAAGGTTCGTGACCGTGGTCTTGCAAGACACGTCGCCCTAACCTGGCTACTTCTTCAAGTGAAAAGACAACTTAGTAGTCGCATGGTCGCCCTCTGCGAGATTCTATTAGACGTGCATGTTTCGCCTCATGTAACCCCGAAGCCTAATCAGCCCGGGCCATTATTCCTTCTAGGATGAGGTAAATGCTACAATTAGGTTGTGTGGACTTGTTTCCACTTGGTAATTGTTCTATTGCCTTCTCGTACTTGGATGAGCCCTCATACCATGTCCTCCCAGCACTAAATCATCCTGGCTCGTCTCCATGTTGCATATTGTTGAACCTTCCAGGAGATAGATTCCGGGGAACGGGAATGTTCCCATCTTCGTCCCTTAGAAATCGGCGGCACCCTATAAAGCCCCATCACCCTAGTCTTTGTTTAAGGCTCGACACACCCTCTGCAAGTCCACATCGCTTCGGTCCTCGTCATCTCGATGGGTTTGAACAATAAGCACGAATGTAATGCCCAGGATTAAAGTCTCGGAGTGAGGTGGCAAGGGTGAACCACGTCCGTGCATGTTAAATAAATACAGATATATGTGTGTGTGTGTGTTTAAAGTCGTTGCGAAGGGCTAGTTCGTGACCTTAAGTATGAGTGAGTTGCCAGCTGACATGTGGCTTATGACTTGGCATCCTCTAGTTGGCCATGACTTCAATCGGCCATATCTATTGATCTAGGCGTCGGATTGGGGCAAATTTTATATCATTGGATTCACCACAACAAGACGAATGTGATGGTATTGTTTGTTTCAAGTTTTGGAAGGGTAGAAGAAAGCAAAAAAATTTACACCCCATTTCCATAATGTGACTATGGGAGTTGGGTCGTCATAGTAACTGCCTCCCAGTAACCTTAATTTGGGCAGGAATAGTAGGGGGTATGTTACATCCTTCATCTCCGAGATTATGACTCCATTGGGTTTTGAATCTAGTTGTGTGGCCATGGTAAGCACCCTTTTCACCAATCCCTCTACTATTGTTCCTGTCAGCAATGATTTTTCCCTATAGATTTCTCATAATAAATCCATTTGCCAACGGTGTCTTATGGCTCTATATTTATGTGTTAATTGTCAATGCCTTGGGTTATTTGTTGGAGACTATTCACATTTTGAGGAAGTTTCAGAGAATTTTCTCACAATTGGCTCAAAAATGGTTAATAATCATTTTGTTGAATAATTTCTCCTCTCTGTGTAGGCAGATTAGGTATTTGTTAACAGGGCTCTTGCATGCTTGGACGCAGGCGCAGCGGCCAGCCCTTGCAAAACTAGCTTTTAGCTTATCAAGGTAGATTCCCCTCCTAAGTGGATCCTTGTTGCCAAGTCTTCTATGTCAGAACTTGCTCTGGACATCCCCATTGTAATCAATCTAGAACTTGCTCTGGACATCCCCATTGGATACTTCTTGCTCTGGACATCCCCATTGTAATCAATCTAGAACTTGTGGCTATGTGGGGTTGGTTCTCACAAAAGCTGCAGAGCAAGTTATATGTTTGGCATCATCAAGATCTCCCCTTCATAATGAATTTGACAGTGGTTAGATGCATTCTCCAAGCCTTTCATATGTATTACATTTCTTGTCAATTCCAACTCCTAGTTTCATTGTCTTGAGCAAATTTTGCGGGCATACTTTGTTGATTTTTCAAGTGCAAAGGATACAAAAACTAATTTCTTAAATTGATAATATATATATATATATATATATATTCTTTACCGCTTCCAATTAATCATCAAGCAATTATACTTCATAAATTCAACCATGAACAACAATGGGACAATAGGGATCACAAAGAGACAATGATGTACAAAGACAAAACAAGATTTACCTAGGGGAAACCCACTTGGCAGAAAAACCTAGCAACCTTTTCCTTAGGCAAAAATATTCAGTTCTATAAGAGATACATCTAATCATTCAAATCAAATATCAAGTCAAGCACAAAATTCGGTCCCTTGCAAATCATGCGAACTTCCTATTACTCATGCACACTTCCTTTTACTCACACAAACTTCCTATTACTCATGTGCACTTCATGTTACTCACACAAACTTCCGGTTACTCATGCGCACTTCCTACTACTCATGTGAACATCATGTTACTCATGCACACTTCGTGTTGTCTCACTCCTTTGCCTGTGTGAATAGAAAACAAATGATTGTTGTGATCTGAATTGTCTAGTGGAGGAGGACGAGTGGAGTGTATATAGTGTTCTGGATGGCTGAATGGGTGCCACTTCAACTAGGGCCGACATGACTTAAGGGAAGGCCAACTTGATCACTTTGGAGCCAAAAAATCAAAATTTTCTCTTTTGAAACTAACATGAAGAACATGTCTTAAATTCATTATTACAAATATTTCAAAGGCTAATATATTAATTATGAAGACCAACCATAGCTACAAAATTCATCACTCCCTCTTAAGTAGAGAGGTATTCATAATGACTATCCAAATGTTCTCTTGTTGACAAATTTCTCTAAGAAAAGGTTAAAACAACTCATCATCAACATGAGCATCATCTGATTACTGTAATATTTTCTAACTTTGTGACCGGAGAACCCACAGTAAAAACCATTTTGCTGTCATCGTTTCGAACCCCAACAGGGATCCATCATCAGGATTCTTATTGAAGTGCATATTGGTCAGCAACTCTAACCCATGGTAAATCATCGGTATCAACTAGTTACCATAACTATGGTCAGCACCTCTGACCCATGGTACATCATTAACATCATCTATTCACCATAATTTTGGCCGGTGCCTCTAACCCATGGTATACAAACTAGTCTTGGTTCACCATTATCCTCGTCAACATCTTTGACCCATGTTAAAAATCGTAGGGACACTCAATTCATTTGAGTAAATCCTTGTCCCAATCCCAAAGGCCTCACTCTACATGAGTAATTCTAGGCCATGGTGCTAAATGTGCTCACTCAACCTATCTGGAGAGTAATTTGGAGCCTGATGTTGAAAGGCACCCACTCACCTTTATGGTTCAGTAGTTTCAAGCCTCTAATCATACCAGAACATTCTTCCTAATCCTAGTCAACATACTTGACCCAGGAAGAATGACTATCCCTTGTCGAACCATTCTCCCTAATCCCAATCAACATACTTGATCGAGGGAGAATGATTGTCCCTGATGTTATCATATTAACACTCTCTCTCATTGAGGAATGCATTCTAACAATTCCAAGATTGTCCTTGAAATACCCAAACATTTTTCTGGACAGAGGCTTTGTCAGGATGTTAGTTATATGCTCAACTTTAGGGTTATATTGGAGCCTCACTGCTCCCTTCTACACCATGTCACGAATATAGTGGTACTTGATCTTGATGTGCTTGGTCCATCATGGAAAACTAGATTATTTGAATGCTTCACACAACTTTGATTGTCACAATATATCATGGTCAATTCCTGCACTTGATCAGATAGTCCTGTGAGTAGCTTTCAAAGCCACACTGCTTCACAATTCGCTAAATTCGCTGGAATATACTCGGCCTCGGAAGTGCTAAGCGTAAAAGATGTCTACTTCCTACTCATCCAATAAATCGTAACAAATGTCTGCTTCTTTCTATCTTCTACACTCCCTTCTCAATCAGAATTGTATATCCCTATAGTTGTATATTCAACGTTTGAGACATGTCTCAAACCATAATTAATTGTACCATGTAGATATCTCAATACATGCTTTGTTGCAATCCAATGATCATGTCTTGGTTCCACCTAGAACTGGCTGAGTGTTCACTACAAAGCAAATATCTAGCCTAGTATTAACCATACATCAAAGAGCCATTCAACTTTCGGTACATGGATGGATCAACCAAATCTAACTCAAAGTCTCTCAACTTCTTTGGAATAGTCACCATGGGAGTTGCCATGGATTTACATTCCATCATTCCAAACTTCTGAAAGATCTTGATAATATACTTCCCTTGGCTAAGGAAGATCTCGCCAGGTTTCTGTCATACTTCAAATCCCAAATAGTAGTGCATCAAGCCAAGATCCTTCATATCAAATTGAGAGGGCAGCTCCCTCTTACACTGAACAATGAACTTCTTTGCGCCTTTAAAAAATAAGTTGTCAACATATAACAATAGAATCGCAGGCTCATTTTGATATAGGGATTTGGATCAACATCACTTTTGGAGAAACCAATCCTTGTTAGGTAGCCATCAATTTGAAAATGGTAGGATTTTGGTACCTACTTAAGTTCTAAAAAAGCTTTCTTTAATTTACAAACATGAGACTCCTTCCCCTGCATCTCAAAACATTGAGGTTATTCTATGTACACTTCTTCCTTAATCACACCATTAAGGGAAGCAATCTCTGCATCCTTCTGATGAAAATTCCAACCCATAGAAGAAGCAGTGGCGTAGGTTGCAGTGTATTTACATTAATATTTTCTGAACATTTCTGAAAATAACTTGTTAAATGAAGAATACAAGTACGCAATGTAAATCGATTTTCTATAGTAGGATATCTGGTGTGTTTAGATTCCGAAATTTTCACAGTAAATCCATGCTTGTGGGAGAAATCATCAATAATAGTAACATAGTACAGGAATCCTACTAGAGATTTTGCTGCCATTAGACTGCATACATTAGAATGAATTAGATCCAAGATTTTCGTGGACCTATTATCACTGCTTGGAAAAGATCTCTTGACATTCTTTCCAAGTGCACATCCTTTGCCTACTCCATGCTCTACCTGCAATTCTGGAATATCTAGAATCATCTAATTCAATGTTGGCAAAGCTCTATAGTGAATGTGAGCATATCTTCTATGCCATTGTTCACATAGATTAATATTATCATGCACTTTTGCTTGAGTTGGTTGTCCCAAGAATCTATACAATCCACCTTCACGAACTCAAACTATTTTAGCATAATCTATACTTGACCCCTTGGGCCATACAAGAAATTTACCATCAACAAATGTTACTCTATTTCCTTTATCTTCCAAACATGAAGTAGAAACCAGATTCTTTTTCAAACCAAGTACATAAAGTGTGTTGCTTACATGAATGTTTTCCCCTGATTCCAACTCAATGGATATGACCCAATACCTTAGACTGCAAAACTATTGTTATCTCCAAGTTATGTCTTTTGTGAAGATTTCTTCTCCACTAGATTCGTGAGATTGTCATGACCAAAGAAGAAGAAATCTTTCTTCCCTGGATTTCCATTCTTGGATTTCTTTGGATGTTCATCATGATCAATATCTATTGTGGAAGCATGTTGCTTTCCCTTCCTTTTTCTATCATCCAATCCTTTAGGACATTAATTTCCTTAGTGACCAAATTTGTGACAACAATAACATTGAATCTTTGACATATCTTTCTTTTCTTGATTAGCAAGTCTTCTACCTACATTTCTTGTAATATCCCCAATTTTTATTTTCCGCATTAGAGACAATTTTGGAAAAAGGGAGACATTGTCGACACTGGGACTTGTTTGCACTAGTGAGAAGAGAGAGAGAGCAAGGGGGTGCGAATTAGTGGAAGGTGGGGACCACCAAGGGAGAGAGGGCCAGCAATTATAAATAGAGCTGGGAGGCCCCATTTGGTATCATTTGGTCATTTTACAATTCAAACCTTAGTTATCTTGAGTTGTTTAGCCAAGACAATCGTGTTGTTTAGCACAAGGAATTTCCAAGCGGAAATTCCCACTCATCCTTCAGTGAACTTCGAATGTCACGCCAGGAGAGAATTTGAGGAGTTGATTCTAGATCACTGAGGAGCTATTTTACATGATTTTTTCAGCTAGTACTTGCTACTCCAAGGGTGAAGAAGAATTTCGTGGGGGCTGAGAGAAGCTAGCAATCAGTGGAGTATTGACCAGAGTATTTGTAGAGATGTATCCATAGGGAGAACGAGTTTTCCTTGGTGATTTGCAGGGATGAGAGTGTTGCATTTTAGAGGGTCAATTTTGTCTATTCTAGGGCCTGCGTTGGGGTTTACTAGCAGCTTCGGTGCCAAGGTTGAAAGGGGAGCGCCCCCCCCCTCCCCCACACTCAATCCCGCTCCCAATCCGCGCTCCAGTCGGGAGCGACTCGGAAGCGGATCGGGAGCATGCTCCCGAATAGATAGTGATTTTGGGAGCGCACTCTCGACCCAAAAAAACCACTCCCTGGTTTTGTGGGGATCAAAGTCGAGAGCAACGTTTCCAACCAGGGAGCGCTTAGGGACCGATCACTCCTGACTACTCCCCGGATGGAAAGTCACTCCCCACTGGCAGAAAGCGACGCTCATGCAGCCAAGAAAGAGACAACGACAGCATATGAGAGAGGGAATGAGAGGGGAGGGGGATAAATAAACCCTCTCCCCTCCCATTATTCACTTCATCCCATTGAGAGAGAGCAAGAGAGTTTGAAGCAAGGAGAGGAGCTTGGAGGAGTTTGAAGAGCTTGCAAGAGGAGATTGGAGCTTGGGATTGGAGGCCAAAGAGGTAGGATCTACACTCTAATCTAGCAATTTTTTTTAATGTTCATTGCTAAATAAATAAATAAATAAAAATTATCTATTTCCCATTCCCATTCCAATTCCAATTTTTTGCAGATTCAAAACTTCAAATTTCAAACATCATGGTTATATTGTTTGGCATTTTCTTCTTCTTGGTTCCTTTTTTGGTTATTATGGTGTCGGAGAGAAGAAAAAAGAGAGTTGAACATGAAAAAGGGGATGAAGAAGTGGGTTATATTGGATTTGATGAAAAGCACAGAGAGTAGTACCTTGGTGAGGAGATGGAGGAGAGTGAACATGATTCAGCTCAAAAAACTAAACAAGACCAAATCTCATTGTGGAAATATGTTACTAGACCTGAAGCAAGGAAAGGGGGCAGAACCACTAAATTTCACTACCCCCATTGCAACGATAATTACACAGATTCATACACCCATGCCAAAAAGCACCTCTGCGGGAAAAGGCCATGGGATGGAGATAAACAAATAGGAATCAAAACTTGTACAGGTGTATCAGCGGCAGAGAAAGCCAAATACATAAGAGAAGAGGAGGAAGCCCAATACAAATTCAAAAAACCAAAGGGTTTCTTTGAACCAAGCTCACAATCACATGCACAAAGAAATCCTTCAGCATCCTCCCATGGTAGTGGATATGGAGGCACAAGGTCACCAAACATCTCTTTACGGCGTAGAACCATATATGATTTCCTTGATGAAAGGTGTAGGAATGATGTGGATTCAAAAGTTTATCGGTTTCTCTATGCATGTGGGATACCATTCAATGTTCTTCACTCACCTTATTGGTATGAAACAATGTTGTTAAAAGCGCGATAAAATCGCGATTTATTGAAAAAATCGCGAGTTTTTGAGCTCGCCATTTTATCGCGATTTTTATCCGAAAAAATCGCGGATAATTTTTTTTGCCGATTTTTTCGAAAAAATCGCGATTTTTATTAAAAACATCGTGGACAGCCCCGACAACGCGATTTATAATGAAAATTTTGGTTTTGTTTTGGTCATTTGGACAGTGGGCGCGCGCGGAAGGAGGAGAAGTGTTGGAGAGAGCAGCTAGAGAGGGTTTGTGACCGAATCCAAGTGGTTAGAGGACAATTTCAAGAGGAGACCACTGATTACATGGTAGAAACAGTATGTAGATTAATTTTTTTTTGTTTTCATTGTTTAAAAACAATGTTTTTCTATGTTTTTCATTGTTTTTGGTTGGGAAACTTCATATGGGCACCATTTTTCTTTTGTTTTCATTGTTTTTAAAGAATTTTTTGTATTTCTTCATTGATTTGGGATGGGTAACTTGGTATGACTATGGGAACCAATTTTTTTTTGTTTTCATTTTTTTTAAACATTGTTTATGTTTTTTCATTGTTTTTTGGCATTTGACATTTGGTTGAGTAACTTGGGTTTGGAACTTTGGATTCTGGAAATTTGTAACTTGTAATTTTGTAAATGGCAAATGCTAAATTGTAATCCTAAATTCATATTTCCTAATCCTTATTTTCCCATAGGTTTGCAACTCCAAAGTTCAAAAACAAACATGCCAAGGAAATTGGATCCTTTCTGGGAATATGTTGAGCCTCATGCTCCGAATGATAGACAAAACTTGAGTTGCAAGTTGTGTGGAAAGGAGATGCGCGGGGGGGTGTACAGGTTGAAGTATCACCTTGCACAAATCCCTGGACATGATGTGGGGCCTTGTACAAATACAAATGTTGAACTTATCCAAAGAGCCATGAGAGCATTGGGAGAATTAGAGCAGACTAGAGAGGCCAAAGAAGAACTCAAAAGGCAACTAAAAAGGTCAGTTGAAGGAAGTGGGCCAAGTGACCTTGGTTCTACTGCAGCATCAGCCAATCCGGTAGCTGCATCATCATTTTTTGTTCCTCGATCCACACCTAGTTCACAGCCATCTATCGGTTCAATGCTAAAAAGAACCGAGAAAGAAGAAGCTGACAACTTGCTCGCAAAATTTCTCCTCTGGAGTGATATTCCTTTCAGCATTGTAAGGAATAATCCATTTTTTCAACCCGTTGTTGATGTTATTGCCAATGTTGGCCCGGGGTACAAAATCCCTTCTTATCATGATTTCAGAGGCCGGATTCTTCAAAATCAAAAGTGTGATTGCACCCTAAGATTGGAGGATTTTAGGGCATCATGGGCAAAAACGGGGTGCACTGTTATGTCAGATGGTTCGACTGACCAAAAGGGGAGAACCCTTTTAAACTTCTTGGTTAGTTGTCCCAAGGGGACTATGTTTATCAAATTTGTTGATGCATCTAATCAAATCAAAGATGCAAGAACTTTATGTGATTTGCTAGATGCGTTTATTTTGGAGGTGGTTGAACAGCATGTTGTCCAAGTCATAACGGACAATGCTGCAAATTATGTTGCTGCTGGTAGGATGCTAATGGACAGGCATCCTACTTTATTTTGGACACCTTGTGCTACCCATTGTATTGATTTGATGTTAAAGGACATAGGGAAAATTCCCTTTGTCAAAGATATTGTTGACTCATCAAAAAGCATTACAAAATTTATATATAATCATACATCTATGCTTAGTTTGATGAGAAAATTCACCAAAAACAAAGAGTTGGTGCACCCCGCCATTACACGGTTTGCCACTAGTTTCATATCTTTTCAATCCCTCTTGAATTCTATGTGGGATGTGAAGAGAATGTTTCTTTCAGAGGAGTGACGTGCTTTGACAATGAGCCGCAAACCAGAAGGAGAGGCCATATGCAGACTAGTTTCATACCAGGAAGACTTATGGGCGGAAGTGCAGGAGGTGTGCGCCGTTACTAAACCTTTGGTAAAGGTTCTTCGGTTGGTTAATGGTGAGAAACCCGCAATGGGCTATTTGTATGAAGCCATGGACAGGCCCAAAGAAGCCATTGGGGCCTACTATGATGACAAGGGAGATGATGGGTTTCAGAAACAACTCCTTCTATGGGGAGTGATTGATGAGCGATGGAACAACACACTCCATCGTCCCATTCATGCTGCAGGGATTTTCCTGAACCATGCATTTTCTTATGCATGTGGGTTTGATTTTGATGCCGAGATCATGGATGGATTCTTATCCTGTGTCCAGAAGATGGTGCGATCTCCACAACAACGTATAGAGATCTAAACAAATTGAGACATATAGGATGGCAGGTGGCACATTTGGCTTTGAGATGGCTGTCAACGATAGGATGATTAAAATGCCAGGTGTTTTTTACTTTGTAACTTTGTTTCAAATTTCATTGTCTCTTCAAAATTTCAAATTCCATTTTTTTCTTATGTTTATTTAAAATTTTATTTGTAATTTTGTTGTAGATGCATGGTGGTAAATGTATGGTGGCAGGGTACCCCCTCTGCAAAAGTTGGCCATTCGCATCCTCAGCCAAACATGTAGCTCCTCAGGATGTGAGCGCAACTGGAGTGTATTTGAAAAAAATAACACAATAAGAAGCGCAACAGGTTAACACTTAAACATTTAAAATATTGCAAATTTCGAAAATAAATTTTTGAATTCATTAAACATATTTTTTTTATAATTATTAATTATTATTTCATGATCTTTGTACAGGTTGGAGTCCCAGCGACTTAATGACATGGTCTATGTCTACTACAATCATCGATTGTGGGTGAGGAAACTTGAGAAGACACCTGATGTGGATGCCATCTCATTGGATGGGATTGACACCACTGCTGCATGGAGGGTCAAGGCCGAGAGGCCTTTCATGGAGTCTGTTGATGATTGGTTAGTGCAAAATGTTGTGGAGGGGGAGGGGGAGCAGGTGGTGGAGGAGGAGGAGGAGCAGGAGGAGGAGGTGACACCGCTTGCCCGGGCTACCACTGCCACCAGTAGAGGACGTGGTCTACCTCCTATACCTCCTACTTCTAGTTCTTCAGCTACTAGAGCACATCAGACTCCACTGCCATCTCCACCAGCACAGGCACCAACATCTACATCTAGAGGGAAAGGGAAAGTTGTGGCATTTTCTCGCAAGAGGGGCAGAGGAAATCAATAGGATTAGACTTTCATTTTATTTTATATGACATTATGACATGATGAGATACATTATCATATTTTTTGTTGATATGTTGAGGCTGAGTTGGGACTCAGGAGTCAGGACTTACTATTTAGGACATGATTCAATGTTATGTGTGATTTTAGCACTAGAAATGATATTAAACATCTTATATATTAGTTTTTTTATCATATTTATGTGTCAATGTATTTATTTTATGTTGTAGATGGTTTAGATATTAAAAAAATTGAAAAAAAATGAATATTTTTCTACCAAATGATTTTTTCCGATTTTTTCCCGATTTTTCCGATTTTTTCCGATTCGTTCCCTGCGTCGATTTAATCCTGATCGCGCTTTTAACAACATTGGTATTAAATGGTTTCTGCCATAAATGATGCCCCTAAAGGATACAAGAGCCCTGGGTATGACAAGGCTAGAACCATTGGACTTGATCATGAAAAAAGAAAAAATATCACATTCTTTGAGTAGAATGAAAAATTCTTGGACTAAGCATGGGGTGTCCATTGTATCTGATGGATGGAAAAATGTAAAAGGCAATCTATTGAGAAGTGTTCTTCTTGTGTTTGTTAGTGGTGTCATCTTTCTTTCATCATATGATTACTTAGACAAGTTCAAGACCGACATCAACATTGCAGAACCATTACTTGAAACAATTGAACGTATTGGGCCATACAATGTCATCCAAGTCATCACTGATAATGTTGTTGTAAGGCAGCAGGAGCAATTATTGAGGATAAATACCCCAACATATTTTGGTTTGGGTGTTTGGTTCACACAATGAACCTTTTAATGCATGATATTATTAAGAACAAAAACCAACAATACAAATGGATTGGTAATTTGTACAAGAGAGGCAAACAAATGATCAAATTTATTACAAATAATAGCAATATGCATGAGCTTTTCCGCAATCACTCATGATTGGAGTTGTTGAAAATTGCGAAGACTAGATTTGCTAGCTATTACCTCACCTTCAGGCACTTTTTGAAGGTAAGGGAGTCATTGGCTAGCATGGTATCAAGTCCACAATGGCGAGTGTTAAAGGAAAGAGCTACAAATGCAGCTGGCAAGCAAGGTTTGAACAGGTGGAGGAGACCGCTCTTGATGGTCAGTTTTGGGCACATGTGAGGCAAGTATTGGAATTCACCAAGCCCATTATCACATGATTTGTTTTGAAGATACAAATAAACCAGTGATTGGGGAGGTGTATGAGCAGATGGATATTGTTGACCACTACATGTCAATGACCCATAGCAGTACACCGCTTTTTTTCGCAAAAGGAATAGTGCCTAATCGACGTGTTTGTACCATCCAGCTATCATCATCAGCCTGATCATCATGTTATAATGTAAACCCATTCTGCATATATATGATGTAAATAATCTCAGCAGAACCGTGTTATGTATGTAATTGCCTAGGTAAACGTACTTTTCTGGTGACGATCTACATTCTTGGAGGTTTTCTGACTCACCGATCCGTTCTCGGATGGTCGAGAGAGTTTTCCTTCAGTCTCACCCCAAAGCCAGAATGTATTTTGTCATTGGGATCTTAGGCGAGTACTACAGTTATAGATCAAATCTATGTAAAAGTGATTTGAGAATAATCCTAACTATTTGGTTAGGTTATTTTATTACAAATTGCTTGGTCTGCTGGATTGTATTTGTGTTGCAGAAATACGTAGTCTGTGAGGGTCTATTACAAATGGGTTTTTCCCCTTGTGATGTAAAAAAATGAAAATTATGATGTAAAGTGTCTTGAGAGTTGAAAAAATAAATTATCCCCTCATAGTTTAATTAATTAATTTTCTGGCCAAAAATTAATTAAAATCCTAAGCCAGAAATTTAATTAATTCTAAGTCCTAGATAAAATTAAATTCTCAAAAGGCAAAATTCGTTGGTCCTTAAAAAACAAATTTTAAAAAGCCCCGGGACTAAGGTAAATTAATTATTTTGCTAAATTTTAAGCCTTTGGTCCTTGGGGGTTAAGTCAAAGTCAAATTTTTGAGTTAATTAAAATGCATTTAGTTGAAAAAATCGAATTTCCTCACAAATTTAATATTTCGACGGATGAGATTAAAAGAAATTTTAATCCTCATCAACAATCAAGACTGTTTTGACGAGGATCACTCGAACTAGCCGTTAGAGTATTCATCTTTAAATAGGAGGTCATTTGTCAATTGATCCATCCGATCTTTGACTCGTGTGCTAAGCAAAAAGCTCTTGTGTAATCTTTTTCTGAATAATAAAGAAAAACTTTGGGGTTAATTTTCGTCAGTGTTACTTTTCATGGAAATATTGTAAGATGTATCATTTTCATCTATGAAACCGAATTCGTCCAAAACAGGCCACGTGTCTGAATCCCACGAATCGGACACGATACGATGGAAATTCAAATCCTAAAACAGGACACCACGTGTCCTAACAAGACACCATCGAATCCATGTCGTGTCCCAATTTTGGAATTCGAATCCTAAAAAAGTGAGGGTTTATGAGGTTTATGAGGGAGGGTTTATGAGGTTTATGAGGGTTTATGAAGTTTGTGAGGGTTTATGCAGATATTTGAATTTTGTATGTACTATGCATGCTACAATGTTACTAACTTACTTTGTAAACAGTAAAACTAACATCTAGATGAAGATCTATGTTTGAAATCAATGAATTTGTATCATTAATGAGAATTTGTGTAAGAAATATCTAATTCTTAATAT